>CAIGRS010027079.1:0-10366 GCA_903798395.1 Fraxinus floribunda
GAAGGTTGCTCTGATCAACCTTGGATGACAGCAATGAACCCTCTAAATTCGGGTCTCAAACCATGTATAATTATTCTTCTCATTCTAGACACCGAAATCTTGCTTGAAGAATCTAATTCTGAAATATCACAATAAAGAGATTTAATTTTACTAAAATATTGACTTACCATTTGTTCTCCTTGAGTGATCAAAAGTAGCTCATTTTCCAGCAATTGCAACCTCAAGTCATTTTTCTTTGAAAATAAAGCGGTTAGATTGTCCCATGCTTCCTTTGGTGTAGTCTTGTCTCTTATGTACTTCGACAGTTCTTCCTCAATTGCTGTCTTTATAACAAACATGGCCTTACCTACTTTAATTCTCCATTTCTTCAGAGTTTCGGCCTCCTTTGGTGGCATCACGTCACGTCTACCAACAACTTCCCACAGGTCTTGCCCTTGGAGATACGACTCCATGCAAGTTTGCCATGTGTTATAGTTCTAATTATTGAGCTTCTTTACTCCATCTGCTACTTGTAAGTCGCCCATCGTGGCTTGATTTACCTCTTCATAATCAAGCAATCTTTAATAAAGCTTCACAATCTCCTTTTGTGCACGAACACCTGAAGCTCAAAAATTCGTCTTCTACCGCCTCGCTTTAATACCAAATTGTTGAGTTTAAAGGCCAAAAGAAAATGATTTTATTAACAAAAATATTTTTACAAACCAATCACGCCTCACACTTTTCTTTCCTGCACACTTTCTCCAACTCGCTTCACTTACACACACACCAAATGCACTAATAGTATATAAATAATTTTCTCTCCACAATTTTCTCTTTTACACACCACTTATATAAATGTGTGCCTTTCTCTATTTCTTTGATCGCTCTTTTCTTCTCTAATTCACACACGCTCTTCTCTAATTCACACACGCACTGATATATACATACAGTAACATACGCATATATAGGTAGTAATGTTAGTTGTTGAAGCTTTTACTATGGCGGTGGTGGTGAAGTCTAGATAATTCTACCACTTTAAAATCATATTGCCAACTCTGGATTCTTCTAGTTTTGGCTATGGAGTTCATAATTTCAATGTCTTCTAGAATCACCTGTTGATGGTGGTGGGAAGTAGTATAACCAAAAAAATTCTGGTGACTTCTTCAAGAGGCAGTGATGTATCTTCACTCTCTTCATTCCAGTGTCATCGCCGCTTCCACCAAAACTGCAAGGTACAGAGTTAAAATTGTTTCCCCAATGAATGGTCCAACACAGAATATCCACTACTTATTATCAGAGTAGGATGAGAGTGAGAACAAACTTTATCTAATCTTATCATCCTATTTGCCATTTTTTTTTTTTAAATCACAGTCATCTGAAAATAGATAAAGTAGGGTTGTGGTAAGTGAACAATGTAAGAATTTGGCACATTTTACCATGCAAACCTTTATACGTTTCAAAGTTAAGACGACATAAAGTGGTTATTAGGATTTAATTGTCTAGGTAAGCCATTATCACAAATATTTCAATAGTACAATACTGATTATGAACTTATTTGGTGGAGATTAAAATTAGATTTTCGTATATTTGATAAAAGTTTATGGAATGTGCAGTTGAAAAGTTGTGGTTCTAATGAAATATGTTGATAATATTTATTGTTTGACTTGGACTTAAATTAAAATCGTATTTTAATTAATACCAAACAAGGTTTATATTGTATTCAGATATATTTGATTTTTTAGCTTACTCATTTTTAATCAATATTCTTCAATGAAATAGCATTTTCCATCACATCAATAATTTTTTTTTTCAACCACACATTCTCCATCCATCCAATATTTCAAAATACATTCTTCCAAAATAATGTGACTCAAACACACCATTTATGTTGTCAATATTTTTAATTTATTTTGTACGAAAAAACTTGTTTGTCATGTTAGGTAGCGTATGGGTTGCTATTTGACCAATGAATTAGGAGCAAGGATTTTAATAACCATCAATTATTTTGTCTTTTTGTTGTACTATAAAAAAATTGTATGTACACACACAGAAACTAGTCATTGGTAGTGCAAAGCACGTGGCGTTTTAGTGTATGTTACACACACTCGCACATGTCATTGGCACTTGCGATGTCCGTGACATTTTAGCAAAGATGAATTTAATAGTATTTTGATTGTTATTTTTTTAGTCATATGAGATTGCTCCAAAATCGTGGATGGAAAGGTGCCTTTCCATCTACATCATTTAGGGCCGAGGAAGACTTCGTTGACATCTCTTATTTGAATCAAAATGTCACTTCATGCAATGGTCAATAAATTGAGGAGGGCTCTATGTGGCGGAGGAAATGCTACTGCAGCTGCTGAGGGTGGTGGAGAGGGTTCAACTCCATTCGATATAAATTTACGTACTTGAACTTTTCACCTCTCCCATAAACTAACAAGGAATGAGAGGTTTAGAGTGTTATGTTGTTATTGGTTTTTAGTTTATTTTGCACCAAAAACTGTTCTATTGTATTTGGTATGTCATGGATTGCTATTTGATCAATAAATTAGGATTGAAGATTTTTTTTCCATCGATTAATCTTTTTTTTTAGTTTAACATAAAAAAGTTGTGTGTACACACACTCACTAGTCATTGGCACGTGCGAAGCACGTGTTGTTTTAGTGTATAACACACACACACACACACACACTAGTCATTAACATGTATGATGTACGTGTCATTTAAGTAATGATGTTTTTAATAGTATTTTGATTGTTACTTTTTGGTCATCTACAATTGCACCCAAATCGTTAATTGAGAGGTGCTTTTCCATTTCCATAATTTAGGGCGGATGNTGAAGCACTTGACATTTTAGTGTATAACACACACACTAGCCATTGACACGTGCGATGTACGTGGCGTTTTAGTAATGATATTTTTTATAGTATTTTGATTGTTACTTTTTGGTCATCTACAATTGCACCCAAATCGTTAATTGAGAGGTGCTTTTCCATTTCCATAATTTAGGGCGGATGAAGACTTCGCCGATTTCCTTAATTTGAATCAAAATGTCGCTTTAGAAGGTTGTCAATAAATTGAGGCGGGTTCTACTAGTAGTGAAGGAAATGCTCATGTAGCTTGAACTATAAGGGTACGAACTTGAACTTTTCACCTCTCCAAGACTCTAACGAAGAATGAGAAGTTTAGAATGTTATGTTGTTATTGATTTTCAGTTTATTTTGCACCAAAAACTCTTATGTTGTATTAGGTAGCCTATGGGTTTCTATTTGATCAATGAATTAGGAGTAAGGATTTTATTAGCCATCAATTATTCTATCTTTTTGTTGTAACATAAAATTTTTTCATGTTACACACACACTAGTCATTAGCACCTACAATGTACGAATAATAATAATAATAATAATAATAATAATAATAATAATAATAATAATAATAATAATAATAATAATAATAATAATAATAAAGCGAGACTTCTTCTTAATACTGAAAAATATCATCTTATAATTATGATATAATTATCAACTGAAATCTATATTATCATCTCATCACATCAAATGTATTGAAAAATTTACCAAAAATGTACCCTCGTAGTAAAATCTATAATCTAGTTATATGCATGAGGATTGCCCTTTGGGCCAAGCACTCCCAACACTGGCTTCGAGCTCCTTCAGTGAATGGAAGTAGTCTCAATCATAATCAATTCTAGAACACGGCCAAGGCCCCTCAGCGAACTATATGTACATGGTCAAAACCCCTCCATCCACTGTTAAGGCCCCTTAGTGAACTAGAAGTATATAATCATGGGTACGTTTCTGGTCGATTTCAATATCACATATGTCTTACATTCCAATTCGTAAATAATCCATATATAATAGTATAAATACTTTATCAATACTTGAAAAGTATTTAAGTTTTTCCACTTACAAGCTATTTACGTGGCGATTAGTTTGGCCAATAAGCTGTCCCGATATCCATACCGTAGCTTGAAATTTTATACAAGGTTTATATTAACAATTAACCATTTTAAGTAACTCCAATAATTAAATATGCGAGACTAAATCTTAATCTTTATATAATTGAGCAATTTTTCCACTTTCTTCAATCTCTTAAGCTGTTCTTTTCTTTCCTTTAACTTAATTTCATAACTTATTAGACATAATTCAATAGTTCCCTTTCAATAAAATTGAATTTAAACTAATAATCTAACTAACTCTAAAATTTAACATTAACTTTTGAATAAGTAACTTTTCACTTACATGTCGAAATTGAGGAATTCAGGCTTAATAAGAGAAAGAACTTATTTCCCAACCTCCTCCTCCTCCTCCTCCTCCTCCTTTCCCCTTTCTTCTTCTTTCTTTCCCCTTTTCTTTCTATCCATTCTCAAGGTCTCTATTTGTATGTGTTGTATGCATATTATGAATTGAATGAAATGGATTTGATTGTATAATTGGTTTAATACGTAAAGTCATCCACTGCCTGACTTTAACTTTGTTTGTTTCAATTTTTTTTCTAACACGATTTGACCTCAAATTTTAAGTGTTGAGTAGTTTAATTAAATAAGGTATTAAGTGTAGATGGTTTAGCTCCATTCAAAATAAAGTTATGGACTAGAACCTTTCACCTCTCGCAGACACTGACAAGGAATGAGAAGTTTAAAATGTTATGTTGTGATTGATTTTTGATTTATTTTGCACCAAAAACTCTTCAGTTGTACTAGGTAGCCTATGTTTTTTTATTTGATCAATGAATTAGAAGTAAGAATTTCATTAGCTATCAATTATTCATCTTTTATAGCATAAAAAATCGTATGTACAAGCATAAACACAGAGTTGTCATTGGCACGTGAGATGTACGTGACGTTTTTGTAATGTCGTATTTAATAATATTTTGATTGTTACTTTTTGGTCATCTGCGATTGTACCCAAATTGTGAATGGAGAGGTGCCTTTTCATCTCCATTATTTAGGGATGAGGAAGACTTTGTCGACGTCCCTAATCTAAATCAAAACGCTGCTACAGGCGGTCGTCAACAAATTGAGGATGGGGGCTGAGGAAATGCTCTTGTAGCTATTGAGGGTGGAGAAGATGGTTCAGCTCCATTGAATATAAAGTTACGAACTTGAACTTTTCATCTTTCCCAGACATTGATGAGGAGTGAGAAATTTAGAATGTTATGTTATTGATATTTTGCACCAAAAACTCGTCTATTGTATTAGGTAGCCTATGGATTGCTATTTGATCAATGTATTATGAGTAAGGATTTTACTAGTCATCAATTATTTTATATTTTTGTTGTAATGAAAAAAAAAAGTACATACACACACACTAGTTATTGGCACATGTGATACACATGGCGTTTTAGTGTGCACACACATACACCCTAGTCATTGGCATGTGTGATGCACGTGACATTTTGACAATGACATATTTAATTGTATTTTGATTGTTATTTTTTTTTATGATTTTAATCGTATAATCTAGAAATAACGTTTTAAATATTGATTATGGTAAACAATTTTTCTATGTATAAGAAAAATGTTATGTATAGATGAAACATTAGTGCAAGAAACTCATTCTGACGATGTTTTAAGCATTAAGCAATATGTAGTATCTAAAATAGTTAAAAAATTATTATTATTATTATTATTATTATTATTATTATTATTATTATTATTATTAGCAGCATAAGCTCATAATTTATTGTAAGGCGATCATGAGCTTCATTAAACATTATTGAGTCGAATTAATATAAATTGCAAGGGAAAATGAGACAGTGCACGAACACAAAAATTATAGGGAAATAGAGATTACAAAAAAACAAAAATTAAAGAAAAAAAAAAAAAAAAAAAAAAAAAAAAAAAAAACATGCTTCATATATTTGCATGATGGATATAGATAAATAACACCAACCAATTAGTTGAAAAACTTGACCTTGCACATCAATTTACGTAGAAAAAGAATATATAATTCAAGTTTGTAAAGAAATTTATTAGTGAACAAACTACTCATTTTAATCAAGGAAAGTTCAAAATGAAGAGATATCCCCACATGAGAGAAGATTATTATTGTCAAGGGATAATTTCAGAATTTGAGGCTAAATGGGACAACGACTATAAAGCAAATTATGGTAGTGTTGAAAGTGTGAAGTGGGACAATGGTAAACGGGAGGAATGTGAATGAAGTTCACAAGCAAGGGTGTTCAAACCTCAGGTAGAACCAAGAGGTACTACATATATTTTTAGCTTTAATATGCTATTCTCTAGATGGTTAAACAATGAANCAGGTAGAACCAAGAGGTACTACATATATTTTTAGCTTTAATATGCTATTCTCTAGATGGTTAAACAATGAAGTCGTGAAAGTTTAGAAAACTCACTTTTCCGATGTAACCTGCTTTCTCAATGGCTATCTTAAGCAGCTAAAGACCCTCATTGTTCTCTTGTAGTCGTAAAAGACAATAATTTTAATATTATATAAGAAAGTCAAAGAAAGAGCCTATTTAGATATAACACACCGTTCAACCTGAATGTTAGTAGGAAAGTCACTCTCATCCCCTACATTGATGGCATCTTGGACGTACTTCCTAATGATAGAAATCAAACAAAATAAAATTTTAGAAAAGTCAAAACACAAATTTAAGGGACTCATTGACCCCAAGCTCATAAACATAATAGAAGATGCAACTTCAGAACGTTAATTCCAGGATTAGCGATAGGAGTTCAGATTTCGATTTTTGATTTTTTTTTTTTAATTTCAAGCTATTGCATATTATAGATGGCAGGTATACGTAAGGGGGGTATTGATTATCTGTAGAACTAGTCAGTTCCACTCCTACATCATCGAAGCTACAAGGTTTTGACCTTCTATCATGTTAGACTAAAGCAACTACTACTTCTGTTGTTGTTACTATTCGTACTGAAGAGAGAGTCAGATCTGACCCAGTTGAGGAAGTTAAGAAAGACACTAAAACCCCAACTCTAGATAGCTAGCTACATGCCAAAAAGTTCTTTGATTGGCTGCTTTTATCATTTTGACTCCAACTCTCTAATCTTGCCTCTCTTTATATGGTGTGTTTTTGGTTTCAAAAATTGGGGAGTAGTAGATTTTGATTTTGTTTCACATGAACATAAACATAAGTGTTAGGATACTTGAGTTAGGTGGGGCATGATGTGTAATGAGAAGTGACTAGTGCATAATCAGTCCTGACTAATTGGATGGTGAGGATTTCCAACAGAATTCTTGGCTATTGCTTTAAGAAAAGATTGATTTAATATTAAGCTTTTCCTTAAGTCTATTAATTACCTTATCAAATAAATCAGATGGGATATGATTATATCCTTACTGTGTTTTAATGTTTTAATTTTAGGTAAGTTCAATTCGTGCCTAGTAAATTACTTACATAAGGGATGATTAATACTTTGAAAAATATGTCGAAGTTCGATGAACTAGCAGCCACACGTTCTGCCTTGTTGAATGCTATCAAAGCGTGCTTTCAGAAACTAGAATCCTGTCGGTGAACCTGCAACAATGATTTCAGCCATATTCCAAAGAGTACACCCGGTGCCATGCATTGGTGAATAATCTCATAGAAAAATTCTGTTCTTCAACTGTACCTGAAAAAAATACCGAATGTTCAATTCAATTCAAAGATCAAACTATTTGGCATAAGTTAAGAATTGTGATTCTTAATTCAAGTGATAGTTGCGGCCAAGTACAATACTCAAGTAACAATAAAGACAAGATCGGATGGTTTGATTCTACAAAAGAAGAAGAAGACCTGGAATTTGTTCTTAGATTTCTTTTGATTGTTTTTCGTTAATTTTGTGAAATTATAAAACCGAAACTGTTGTATTTTTTATCGTTTGATTTAGTAGATTGTTTTACACCTAGCATGGGGCCTGTAGATGTTTCCTTAAGGGGTTTACCGCGTAATATATATACTGTTCATATATGTTAATTTCCGCAATTGAGTAAATCACACTATAATCTATCTACACGATGCAGTTGGAACCGCTTTAATAACTGCTTGTAGGATATTCTGGTGTCTAAGTTGGGTAATTAAGACAGAATTTTTAATTAACTAGATTTAAGTACTTCCAAGGTTTTTTCTTAAGGGCATTTGTGAAGATGTTAAGAGTTTTGTTCGAGAATTTTTGTTGAAGAGTTATTTTTTATTCATTGAAGTGAAATTCGTGTCAAAGTAAGAATTACGGTTGTGACGTGGATTCTATATGAATTCTATTTGGGAGTGATATTGCATGTTGGTAGTTGAAAAAGTCTAAGACATAAGCAATGAGATGATTCGTGTTGAAGATCACTCATCCGGCGCTCGAGCAAAAATTTCAATAACATTAACACTTGCTAACCTCTAGGCAAGCGCTCGAGTGATCGTGGCACCGCTTGCTAGCCGCAAGGGTGCTGCTCGAGCAGTCATCTGGTGCAATTGGAGTGCGCCATTTTGGCAATTTTTGTTTCTATTCAATATCAAACACTCTGTTATTGGTTATATATGCTTATTATATTATGACTCTCCTTTTGTTAGACTCTTCTTATATTATATATAAGAGTAATTATATCTCTTGGGAGATCATCCAACATAATTTGTACTCATTACATATTTTAAGATTAGTAAATTCCCCTTCTCTACCAGTTATTATATGTGTCGGGTTTTCATATAAATATTGTGTTCTTATTATTATTTTTCATATTACCATATTCTCATTTAAGTTTTAACAATGCCTTTCCGCCTCTATCATTTAGGGCCGAGGAACACTTCATCGATGTCCCTAATCTGAATCAAAATGTTGTTACCGAAAATGGTCAACAAATGGTGGAGGGCATTGCTAATGGTGGAGGAAATGCTCGTGCAGTTGCTGAGGGGGGAGATGGTTCAATCGCCATTCAATATAAAGTTATAGACTTGAACTTTTCACCTATCTTAGACACTGACAAGGAAAGAGAAGTTTAGAATATTATGTTGTTATTGATTTTTTGTTTATTTTGCACCAAAAACTCTCATGTTGTATTAGGTAGCCTATGCGTTGCTATTTGATCAATGAATTATGAATAAGGATTTTATTAGGCATCAATTATTCTATCTTTTTACTGTAATATAAACAAATTGTATGCGTGCACACACACACAATAATCATCGGCACATGCGATGCACAGGTTGTTCAGTGTACACACACACGTCATTGGCACGTGCGATGCACATGACATTTTAGTAATGACGTATTTATTAGTATTTTGATTGTTAAATTTGAGAGAGAAATCTAAAACATGAGACTAGATATGATTAAAAAAAACTAAAGGACCAAATCAACATGAACACAAATTTTCTCCTATTCAATTTCTTGCGGAAAATCCCTAAAGCATCCACGGTTCCACGTCAGTAACTAATTAAATAAAAAATTTAATTATTTTCTTTTCTTTTTTGAAGGCTAATTATTTTCTTTCTTATCTATCAGCCATGTGCAGAAAATGCACAGATAATTCTTAATGCCATGATTATTTTCATTATTTTAGCCCCTGTTTGGGCTCAATTTTTTTAGAAACTCATTTTTTCAAAATTATTTTCAACCATATATACACCCATAAAATAATTCTGCACATAAACTCAAAAGTCTTCCTTATTTTTTAACCACACATTTTACAAAAAATTACTATTTTAAAATTAATTTTTCTCCCCAAATGGGACTCAAACAAGGGCTTAATCCCATTTAGATTTACGTAGGCTGACAGTAATCAGAATCCAATTCAGGAAATCAAAAATCAAATTCTGTCAAACTTCGATTAATTACATACAATCAGATTGAGATTCAACTCTAAATATGCTTATATACATAATCATATTCTATATTCACGAAATCAATATTGATAAACATATTAAAGATTATTTTTTTTTTTCAAATTTCACTTGAAATCACTTCTTTGACGGTGCAGCAATAGCTAGTTTTATGCAGGACATTTTATCATCGCTGTTGAGAAGTTATAAATACCAAATCTGCCATTTAGTCTTAATTACATTTTTTATTCTCTAAAGCAATGAAACAAACCAACAATATTGGTGCCAGGGAGGGTTCTAGCTCCAACCACCAACCGGTGGAAGGGATTACCCCTCTATTGTGAAATGAGATGATATTGGATTAATCTGGTATCAAATTGTTGGAGAAAATAAAATATTATAGCTACAATATGAACAACATAATTTGCAGAGAATTGAGATTTTATTATAATACTAGGTGCAAGCAACTTGCAATGCACGTTTGCTTAGTTTATATTTAATAGTTTTGTTTAAAAATTAATTTGTTATTAATAAAGATGTAATTTATTTGGTTAATTAAATAATTACTGATGTAATGTTTATGTAATTGATAAATAAT
>CAIGRS010027103.1:0-10297 GCA_903798395.1 Fraxinus floribunda
TTGGCACATACATACAAGTTGGAGTCAGCATACAAGATGTATTTTAAGCTCGGCTGCATTGGCCTCCTATCTCAATTTGTAAAACACAATTCACTTAGGTGTATTTTAAGTTCAGGGCTATCTTTGATATTCCATACTTGTATTAGGTTTTCCTAACATTTTTACAATATGGAAAGAATGTTTAGCGTCCGTTTCCTGTGATATGAAATAAAACTTGAATTTTTTTTTTGTACACCTCCATTATAGTTCAAAGTTGTAGCGCTAAGTGGTATAGCTTTCACATTTAGGTTGAACCGTTATAAATAAATAGAACAATAAATGCCTTTCCCTTCATGCATTCTTTCATCAACAGTCCTAGGTGCTGGCACGATCTTGATGTACAAATTGCTTTGGTTCACACTTTTTTGGTAGCTTTATTGAATAGTAGTAGCTGAATCATTAAGAGGGTGTGTGGTAGAGATTAAAATTGAAAATATAGCCGTTATTGTTGACTTTTATTAGACGGGTGGGCCCAGTAACGGCTATATTTTCAATTTTAATTGGATTTTAATCTGTACCAAACAAGCTCTAATATGGTTTGTTTTCTTTTGCTTTCACTTCATTATTGGCACATACATACAAGTTGGCATACAAGATGTATTTTAAGCTTGGCTGCATTGGCCACCTATCTCAATTTGTAAAACACAAGTCACGTAGGTGTATTTTAAGTTCAGGGTTATCTTTGATATTCCATACTTGTATTAGGTTTTCCTAACATTTTTACAATATGGAAAGAATGTTTAGTGTCCGTTTCCTGTGATATGAAATAAAACTTGATTTTTTTTTTTGTACACCTCCATTATAGTTCAAAGTTGTAGCGCTAAGTGGTATAGCTCTCACATTTAGGTTGAACCGTTATAAATCTTTGTCAGCTTTGCTCATATTCAGATTACTTTTTTGTGTATTATTGCTCTCGGAAGTAGGGATTAGGACTTTATCCAGAACAATAGAGCAGTGTTATTCAACATCTTGTATTCATGGAGTTTTGAAATGTAATACCACAATGGCATATTTGATAGGAAGGATTTGATGATACTGGATAGAATTAAAGAAAAAAAGAAAAGCTAATCTTGTTCATTATATGTCTAGTCTTGTGTATCAAACACCCACTGATTGTTATTACAACACGAATATTGTTCAAATTAATGATAAATGTGAAGTCACATTGATTGTGTGATCTTGACTGTTGTCCGAAACTCACCTAGATGTATCGTTGTACCAACCACTACTGATCATGGCAAAAAAGGCTTAAGTTCTACTCCACTTTATGCTTTACAATCATCGGATGAAAGGCTGAAAGTGATATGTTATCCTTAGAAATTTATAATCTCTTATATCTTATATAACCTGACCCATTGTATGTGTGTCTTTGAGCTTGTGAATCGTCCAACTACATACTGTACTATGAGAGAACTTACTGTAATCCTTTCTGGACATGAGAAGGCAGTGATGGATGTGAGAAGTCGCGAAACGGTATATCCGGTTGATGGATCAATATGTGTCAAAAAGCATAGTCACTGTACCATATTTGCAGCCAGTGTGGATATGGTTGCAAAATCTATAGAGAGGAGAAACGATAACTGGTAATTATTTAATTTAACTCCAATTTCTTGTGTTTAAGTGTAAGTCTTTGTCCATGGTATTTGACTAATAACATGTCATGTAGGTTCATCCAGACTAAAGTTCCTAATGATTTGATCATACAAATTGAAGAAAAGAGCTTTCACTTGCATAAGGTACACTCATCAGTTTTTCCTCCTAAATTGATTATCACCAGATTCATCCTTCATTATCTTATTGTAAATTAAAAAAAATCAAAAGATTGAAGTTTTGTGTTATGAAACAATGTATGAAAATATTTTAATATTATCTACTGCAAATTATTAGGTTTAAGTTGATGTCATCCTCTGCTAGTATGAAAAATCAAGAAAGCAGTCCTAGTGGGTAGTGGCAACTGGATGCATTTATTTTATTTAATAAAGCAATGGAGAGTATGTAACTAAAAACATGAATATCAACTGATCAGTTTTGTGCAGAAGCACCCTGTTCAATTGTTATTTTCTGTCATCTCGTCTATCGATGTGTCGGTACTAGAAGTATATAGCTGTCATTATAACATTCGTACCGAAGGCATTGTAGAATTAGTCCCCACAACAGAAACTATGGAACCCAGAACATGATATCATTAATTGTTTCAGTTTTGTGCAGCCCGTTCAATTGTTATTTTTCTGTCATCTCGTCTATCACGAAATATGTTCTTTCTAGATGTATATAGTTGTTATTGTAACATTCTTACTGTAAGGCTTTGCAGAAATTAGTTCCCGCAATAAAAAATATGGAACTAAGAACTAACTGTTCAGTTTTGTGTGGACGTGCCTGTTCAATTTTTAGTTTTCTGTCTTCTCTATCATGAAACGTGTTCTTTGAAGTTTTAGTTGTAATTGTAACATTCTTAGATTCTCACTAAAGGCTTTGCAGAAATAAGTCCCCTCAAAATTTCTTACTTTAATACTTCTTAATTTGTGGTTTGTTCTATATTCTGTTCTTTCAGCTTCCTTTGGTCTCAAGAAGTGGTTTTATGAAGAGAATGGTATTTCAGAATCGTGGATATGGCAATCTTAGTCTCCAGATCGACAATCTCCCTGGTGGATCAAAATGTTTTGAGTTAGTTTTAAAGTTCTGTTATGGTTGGAAGGTCCATCTTACAGCATCAAATGTTGCTCCACTTTATTGTGCCGCTCACTTCTTGGAAATGAGTGATGATCTTGAACAAGGAAATATGATTTCGAAAACTGAGGACTTTTTGAGTTATATAATTGTTTCATCGTGGAAAGATACATTTAGAATCTTCAAAAGCTGTGAATCCATCTCTTCCTGGGCCCGAGACTTGCAAATATTGAAACGATTCTCTGAAACAGTTGCTTGGAAAGTCTGCACGAATGCCTGTGCAAATGGAAGTGAGGAAAATGAATTGTATTTGAATGTTTTGTCTGAAAGCATAAATCAAATGGATACCAACAATTTATCAGATGGGTGGTGGTTTGAAGATATTTCATTTCTTCGAATAGATCATTTTGTTGAAGTAATTGAATCAATCAAAAGAAAAAAGGTTCTGCATAATCTTGTGGGTTCATGTATCACTCACTGGACAGTAAAGTGGCTTTCTGGACTTACGTTGCGGCACAACAATCTGAATCAGAAAAATCTTACGGTCCAAATGCATAAGGTTACGACTGAATGTTTGATAAAGATACTGCCTGCTGAAAGAAATTCAGTTTCATGCAATTTTCTTCTTTATCTTTTAAAGGCAGCTCATATCATGAAAATTGATTCAGAGTTGCTACACAAGCTTGAAAGAAGAATAGCGCTCATGCTTGACAGCTGTAAAGCTACGGACCTTTTAGTTAAAAGTAGTGCCAGTCTTTTCGATGTGGACATAATTGCTAAAGTGGCCGAAGCTTATGTTTCCATATCTTTAAGTAATACCCTACCAAGAATGTATGCCGTTGGAAGGTTGGTCGATGAATATCTTGTGTTAGTGGCCAGAGACGAGAATCTTCCAGCAAAAAGTTTCCAGCTACTCGTGGAAGTGTTGCCAAAAGAAGCTAGAAATTGTGACGACAACCTTTATAGAGCTATAGACATTTACCTTAAGGTATGCATTTTTTTTGCTCAGATTTTTTTTTAAAAAAAAAAATTTGGTTGAAACATGAGTAGTTATGTTGAGCTAAAAAAAATATCGACTCACTCTCGACAAATCCCTTGATTCTCAAATTATCTGTATATATTCCTTGATATCTTCCTGATATGATTTTTACATGTTTGTATTTATTCTCTTAGTTTCTTATTTTTGAAATTCCATAACCTGATTAATTTATAGGAACCGATTTCTCTATTAGTTTCGTACAAATCCATTGTGTAGAGTATTCAAAGGAGGCAAAATCTTTGGGTTCGAGTCTTGCCACAACCCTTAGGTGCAAGTGTCGGTCCTTGATAAAAATATGAATCTGACTTGCAAGTGAGGGGCATGTTTAAGACTAAATTTTAATAAATCATTGTATCCATTCTCTAATGCTTGTTTGAGAGTGATGAAACTATATTTCAAATAGCGGGTCCTACAAACTTTGTTGATAAAATGTGGGTAATAAGTTGTGCATCCAGAGAATGTGTGGATAAAAAATGTGTTTGTCAAGTTTAAATTATAATTTAAGCTTTGCCATGTTTGTCAAAAATTATATAATTGATTATAAGAATTGGGTTTCTTGGGAATATGTGGTTAAGAAATAGGTAAAAGTTGTGGATTATATGAAATGTGTGGATAAAAACAGAGTTTGACCAAATTATAAGCAATTATAGTTTTTGAGAAAACATTAAGATTTTATACTATTTGGTTGAACACCTCCCTTGACTTAGTCCATGTGCTATTATTTCAGTTTAAATGTGAAATCATTTTAATGTAGATTATGTTTTTGCTATTAACTATGCAGGCACATCCTAACCTGAATGAAGAAGAAAGAAAAAATATATGTAGGGTCCTGGAATACCATAAACTATCCCAAGATGCACGCCAGCATGCCACAAAGAATGAACGGTTGCCAGTGAACATTATCACACAGTTTATGCTTCTTGAACAAGTTGATATGTCAAGATCTTTCATGGCTGCTGCATCGAATAACCAGAGAACAAAATCACAGGCAATGCTACGAGTTAGTAAAGGTGCGGGAAAGGAATGGATAAACTCCCAGAAAGAAATAAAGATAATTAAAGAAGACGTTGATATGTTGAAATTTCAAGTCGGTGAATTGCAGCAACGTAAAGTGGAGCTCCAAAAGCATATGAATAAGGGGGTAATTTTAAACGGATGGTTATGCACAGGATAACATGGTCGAACATTTTCTTCAATTCTATTCTGTTTGCAAGGCTTAGAACAAACCGAACGCCTTTTCTTGACTCTGTCTGAGTAGAACTCAAAAATGAATGACTCGTTTGGAAATTAGCATTGTAGTGAAATAAGTACTGTAGTAAGAAGGTAGTCGGTCATATCCTCCCGTAGTCCCGTTCCAATTTACTGTTGTATGTTCCAAATTTATGTTTACTTCGTTTTCTGAGATTAACATAAGAGGTTGGTTGTTGTAATGTTGATTGATGGAACGAGATTGTGCTGCATGTGTGAATTCATGAATACAGCTTATAATTAGTTTTCTGTTATGAAGTTAGGCGCATCCCTTTAATTCTACTTTACATCCTTTAACTTGTTCCCTATCTTTTCTTGACATCCCTAATTATACACCATTAATTTGAGCAACGCCAAAATCAAAAATGGCGGTTTACAAAATTACAGTTGATTTAGAAACATATTCATGTTCGCTGCAACAATTCAATAAAACCAACTTTGTACCTCAAACACAACATAAATATTTCGAAACTCCTAACGAATATGAGGCAATTTCGTTCGACATAGGTAGGTTTTATTGAATGTCATTGTTGTTGTGCCATGTAATCGCGTAACCTATTCCAATCACTTTGCTGTATTTCTCGTGCATTCATTTTGACAGCGATTTCTTCGTCCTCGTTCGGTAACTCCACCTTCGCAGCTCATCATCCGCCTCCACTCTCGTATTGGCCTCATCAACAACACCAAACTGGTGAAGGAAGTTGTGAATACCCATTGTTTCAATGACAATTACGATTTGCGGGCATACGGTCCAAGATTTTCCATCTTTGTTTCCATTCACCAAATACACGTTCAATAACATTTCTGTAGGGAGAGTGCCGATGTTAAACTTCTCATGAGCATTTCAAAACTTACGTCGATGAGTTGTTCTTTCGTCACGGACTGTTTGAAGTGGTACAGTATATTTGGCCCTTTGTAAGGGGCCATATATCGTGGCCGATATGCAAGTCCCAAGTCGACTAAGTAAAACTTATCGACAACAGGTTGCGGAAAATGAATGTCCGGACTATGTATAGCACAAACTAATATGCACGCTCTGTGCATATTCTTAGTTGTGCAGACTAGCACAAACGTGAAATATAGATTAAAATCACATGTGGCCAAGACATTTTGCGTTGGTATTTCCTTACGACCTTGAAGTTGACGTACTCGTGACGTGGCAACACAATTGTAACATGTGTTCTGTCAATAGCATCAATGTAATTTTAAACACTGGATGCTAGTTTTGATCAGGCTTGTGGTGCTCAGCACCGTTATTTTAATTTGGATTCGATTTTGTCAAAGATGTAGCTAACACAAGAACGATACAAAGCACCTCTTTGAAGTAATTACTACTATTTACAAATAATGATTGAATAACGTAATCACCTACTTGTACCCTGATAAGTGTATTTTATACACTTATCTGTATTGTTAAACTAGAGAAATTATTGTTATTTTAAATGAATTGAGGCTTAATTTTGTATATATTTTGTTTGTTAGATGCATTTCGATGAAAAACCAAGTAATTGAAGAAAAGTGGTAGAAAATTGGCTAAAGTAGACTTAATCCAAAGTTTGTGGACTAAATTGCAAAATATTCGGACCTAGTATCGACGATTGGAGAGATGTTGGAGTCAATTAGACGAAGTTGGAAGATGGATGATCAAGAAAATACAAAGAAGGAACCAAAATAAATAAGAAATAAAATTCGGGGACCAAAGTGCAACAAATGAAAAATTGTATAACAGTGCGCGCACACAGGTAAATTCTCTCACGCGCGCATGGGCATGACTTTCATCTACCTAGAACAAAACGGCGCGCGCACAGGTCATTTCTGGGCCTGAACGACCTAATTTCCTAGTTTTATCCAAATTCTTATAAAAACCAAATTTAACCTATTTCTCGAGGAGGTGAACAGCGTGAACGACACAGAGCATAGCAAATCCTATTTTTTTCACCACAAAAAAGAGGTCAGCACAAAATTTAAAGACGATTATCACAAGAGATTGAAGACTCAAAGTTCGGGTTGAAGATTAAAGAAGAAGAAATTGATTTTTCACTTTAAATTCATTATATTTCATTCCAGGTGATGTTTTTCCAATTTTTTTTGTGTGATTTACATAATATTATGCTAGGCTAATTATTTCATGTATTGATGAAGATGAAACATTTTATTATCTATTTTTTATTCAAGACAAGTAGTTAGTTAAATTCTTGTTTTTTTGATTAATTTTGCATGCATAATTTTATTATTTGGTTACTTGATTACCAATTAAATATATAGTTGCTTGTTGTAGTGCTGAGAGACTCACAATAGGTTTAGAACATTACTTGATTAACATACGTACAATAAATATTAGGAATAATATTTATCACGTGTGCAATTTTTGAGATAATCTAAACTTTAACGCTTCATTTGAATTCATACTAGGAATAGATTTGGGTCGTGATTAGAATAAATTTAATTTGTCATGGAAAATAAAATTAATTACAATAGATTTATCAACTGTCAATAATGTATGAATAAAACTAGCTATATAAAATAGAATTGAAATAGATAATAATAGGTGGATTCGTAATCCAATACATTCATTCTATATAAATACAAAACTCAGATTTTACAAGCTTTCGTAGAATAATTATCAACCACAATTCTATTTTGTTTGCTCACTTTGAATCTAAATGAAAACTAATACTCTTGATTGGAATTTATTTCCTGTGAGACAATAACTCTCAACTCATCACATATTACTTGTCAACGATTCCGCACACTTGCGAGTTTTGCATAAACATACCCCTTCCTGTGAGCTAATATATACAAGAACATTACAACCTACTCGTATATGTTTACTTGTAGGCTACTGTGTAAGCTATATTTGTCATGAAAATTGTGCAAAATGACGCAACATACTTGGGTACATTCGGAACTCCTGATAGCACATTTGTCCGTTCCCTTCCATTGCTTCCAACATAAATATATGACCATTCCTTGAGAAGGGAAATCTTCGAATACAATGTCGTTGCTCGCGATATTAGTTCCTCACGTCATTTTTCGCGATTCGATAATACCGAACCCACTCCATTATATCATCCACTAGCTCGTTCAAGTACTCCTCATTGCCAACTTCTTCATCGGAGTCTCAGCACCAATAGTGGCAAATGATTGTTGTTCACCTCTTCCATTACAATATAATATTTGAAATTTTTTTCTTACACAAAAAAACTTTAGTACTGCTACAACAAGATATGTGTATGAATCGTGAAACTTCCTACATGTTTATTACTTGTTGGAGAGCAAAACATTTATAGAAAAATTTCACTGCCAAGTACATGCTTCATTGATTGACAATGACCAACAAGTTGGCCAAACTAAATAACTGTCTGTATAAAGTATTGAGTAGTCATACTTTTTTTTTTTTTTTTGGTAATTGCTTGAAGATTCCCTATACTTAAGAATCTTACCAACAAGTCCGTCTGCCGTGATTCGTGAATGTCCAATTGTTGTCCCTAACAACATGTAAATTATGGAACACCATATTCTACATAAGTAGCAAACTACACTACCAGTCCAAATAAACGATAAAAACTGAAAAACAAAATTACAACGCAATAGTACTCGAAAAAAAATAAAAATTTAAAAGGGTTCCAATGCGATATCTCACTCCCACAAAGCTTTGTTACGCTCATTGAACTGCCACTCAATCCATTCAAATTTCTCATCCGTGTCTCTCATGACACCGAGCGTATCCCGATAACGCTTCTGTGCTAAAAAACGTACAAGCCAAATAGTACAATGAGGTTTTGTGCACGAGCCTCCCAGCATCCAACAACTCTTCCACACATGCAATGTCGTCATTTGTAGACGAAACCATAATGTTGATCTTTGCCGCGACTTCCTCGACGACACTATTGGCTTGATCAACAGAGAACGACAATTTACGTGCTGAATTTTTCTTTTTTTTTTTTTTCTCCTTTTGTTCTTCGTGGTTGATTTTCTTTTGTCACCGCTTCGAGCGTTGAACACGTCCTGTGCTTGATTTACCTTTATCATCGACTCCCTCATCATTAGACCCTATTCTCAACATCTACAGGACCGCCGCCATGTGATCTTCGAGCGCACTATCCTCAAATAAATCGAACCACATTTTGCACAATTTTCGTCGAGGTGATTGCGTTCTTCTCGCCATCGAAACTGTCTCCAAACAGTTGACGATATCAAACGCAAATCTCACTAACATCTTTGTGCATTTTGTTCTCCTACGACAAATTTCAGATAATTATAATGATTATTGTAGTTTCGAATGCACAATTACATGCATTACCTTGCACTGTGCAAATCAGCATTTTTGACATTACCATAAATGTAAAACGTGTGTGACTGATGCGAAGACAGTGAAAAAATCTAAATTATTTTTTGGAGGTAGAGTTGAAAAGAAAATAACACGGTCCCAGCTGTGTTTCGTGAAACAATTATCGTGTCAGTGACCTTCGACAATGGCAGTTTCACAAGTAGCGATGAAGGTATTGCACTCCAGCAAGTTCTACCTCACATTTTTTCAGGAGCATGATTAGTTTGGGTTTTAAAGGGCACTTGAAGAAGCGAGTTGTGTAATGTAACCCATCTGCATGGGGGAAGAAATACAGTTTAGATGTAGCAACAAAATAAATAAAATACAAAATGAGATGCATTACAGATTTACAGTACCTAAATGTAGAAGGGATCCGTGGTTTTACAGAAATCTATTACTTATTACAGCAATGAAACATGGTATCATTTGCCAAATTCTCGATTCGTACTCCTCCTTGCGATTTTATTGCCTTTAGTTGCCGAGAAGGGCGATTTAAAGACGGCGTGTGAATATAAATCGATATGGGAGAACGGAGGGTCTGTTGGGGGAGATAGGTGAGGTTATGATGACAATTTGGGACCGGACCATGACGACGATTGGAGAGTAGCGTGCTGAACATATAAAGCAGATCGGCCATTAGTTCACTGCTCAGTCTGCTCCCTATTGAATTAGTAATCGAACAAAGACAAAGGAAGATGAAGAACCCACAAAGACAATTCGGATGTCTAAAATGTTGGATCGGAGTCATCATCGCGACCGAAGGCAGAAGCAGGAGATGCAGAGACGGAGCTATGGAGGGGCAGAGGGGCGACCGCCCTCCAACATTGTCCGCTGGTCCACTATTACTAGTTAATTTAATGTATTTTTCAGTTTCGCTCCACCAAAAATCTTGACTCACCCTCACAAAATTGTGAAATTTTTAATTTTTTTCCATTAATAAATATTGACCAAATAACTTATACTTTAAAATTCAA
>CAIGRS010027108.1:0-16591 GCA_903798395.1 Fraxinus floribunda
ACTCGTTCTGTGGGGTTCATCCTATAGTGAGGGTAATTTGGTAATTGTCAACCAGGACCAAAATGATAGAATGTTGAATATCACGAATAGCACGATTTTGTTATTATTTTTTTATGACATTTTTTTAAAACTGAAAACAACTACATAATAACAGAAGAACTAAAGTATTGCATTTTTTGGGAAAACCAATATAAACCACTAATCAAAGAAAAAAAAAGCATGTTGTTGCTATACAAAGTTGTGTTTTGTGCCGTTTCAAGGGTTTTTTGTGTATAAAGGTGATTGTATGGCTTGGGTGGGTGGGTTTACAATTATTATGTTTGTTCAATTGTGTTTGTCATCATAAAGTCTTGTCGTCAAGTCCAAGCTGGTGTTTTGCTATGATAAAGAGAAATGTTGGGAATCATGAAGGTATACGAGACACCATAACTAGGAAGTGGCTCTTAACCGTCTTCATTCGTCTCAAAAGTCACAAGAGTATTTCTGTCAAATTTCTATTGAGGATAAGGTGGTTTACAAGGTTCTTGAGAGACATTATCAATTTGAATTTGCTCATATCATTTGTAGTCATCTTTGCATTTCTTTCCAATCGGAAATGAAATAAGATAACTGCATTTCTTCTCTCCTCTTTCCCTTTGAATAGACTTTTCGTTGTTTCCTTGTTTGCATCAGACACTTGTGTAAATCAGTATCTTCTCCCCTTTCTCTTTTCTTCCTCTCCTCTTTCTCCTTCTCATACAATTATTATGTTTGTTCAATTGCGTGTCGTCATAAAGTCTCGTTCTCAAGTCCAAGCTAGTGTTAAGCCATGATAAAGAGAAATGTTGGAATCATGAAAGTATTCGAGACACCATAACTAGGAAGTGGCTCTTCACCATCCTCATTCGTCTCAAAAGTCACAAGAGTATTTCTAGTTCTTGAGAGACATTATCAATTTGAATTTGCTCATACCATTTGTAGTCTTCTTTGCATTTCTATCCAATCGAAAATGAAATAAGATAACTTATATCATTGTTGTTCCAATCCCACAAGAGCTTGTATGGACGAAGATGCCTCTCCGTTTTCAAGTTCAACTAGCCCATGATTTGAGTTGATACCATGTTTGCTCCCATCAATTGTTACATCACACATCTCGCCATGGTAAGTGCAATAACATGAAAGATACTCTTTCGAGCCCATCATTTTCTTCTTCCTGAACAAAACTGTTTCAAGTCGCTAGGGATTCTTCATGATCTGCATGAATAAATTCTTCTTCTTTGGATGGATTTCCTGGGATAGTGACAGAACTCTCTTCGACTTTGCTGTCACTTTCTTCAACTGAAATTACCATTTTTGCGACTATATAGATATAATATGCTCATAACTTACGCAATTAAACATCGGACAAGAATTTTCCTGTTAGGGCACCTATATGTTGGACTGGGTAGGCACTAGGGCAACTAGGGTTTTAGCAAAATGGGGGGCTTATGGCATTGCATGGGGGATATGTAAGTTCCCCTATACAACTGCCATCATGGGAAGACACACACTTGCTGGGTATTCTCTTCTGGATTTGCCCTAGATTTAATTTGATACCCATAATAGTCAAGTACCTATCCACCTGTGTAATTGTTCTTGGAGAACAATTGGGAAGATTCAACACTGGGAAGTAAGAAGCAGGCCAAGAAATACAAAGAGAGAGGTCTCACTATGCTTGGATAACTTTTCATTGTCCTAATCACAGAGTTCAATTATAACATCGTGAGGTGATCTTGCTCTTGGCTTTTAAAGAAACATTTTTATATTTTCTTCCACTGTGTAATTTTTTTCTGTATTTCAAAATCAAATTTAGATCCCTACTCAATAGTTATATTAGCATTGGTTTTTTATGTTGCACTGCCTCACAAATTTCTTAGGCTTCCAATTGACATGCAGCATTTATTTGTCCAAATTAAGTTGTGAACCAACATGATCTATGGTAACACTGTCAGTTTTTTCTGTTATATTCAGTTGCGTCATTTTTTTCTGTTATATTCAGTTGCGCTGCTTGTGTTAGGGCTAGGGATGTGGCAGAATGGAACTTGTTCTACACAAAGTTATCTAGATTAGCTTTTGTATAATACGTTGAAAACTGGAAGGGTAAGATTGTACCATTATCTTTCCATCACGTCCACTCCCTGATTCAGCTTTGCATTTTTAGCACTTCTTGTTATGCATTTTATGGTGTTCAACTGTGCTATGATTACATAACAAAAAAGTGAATTCAGCCTTGCATTTCTTCTTCTTTTTTTTTTTTACATATTTTATTTTGTCGCACCAATCTAATATACAAGGCTTCTCTAAGATTTTTTCTTATTTCCCCTGCTACAATACTTTTTCCTTGCATTTAGCTATTCAATTACTCCATGCAGTATTCTAAAATGCGTGCATATGCTTCACATATAATATGCTTGATGCATTTTCGAAACATCTCGCATATAGGGTATGCGATTAATAATGTGGTCAACCCATTTCGTTGATCGCATTTGCACAATTATACACCAAAATGCATACGCATTTTTATTAAAAATTGAATAAAAATTAGCCTACCAAAGTCCAACCAATTTTTATAACTTAAAAACCCAGCAAACATCAAATTACCCAAATTCATGTACTATGTACAACAATCTGTAGGGGCAAACGTTTAAAAATAATTTAAAATCAAATTTTTTTTCGTAGAATTGTAAATTATCTATGCTGAGCCCGAGTCTCCTTAGTCTTTCTCTAAATTTACTAACAAGTGATGCTAGTAATGAATAATTTTGAGTTTTTTATGGTTATGATAATGATGAAGACGTTAATAATGATATACTACCATCTACAGGAGGTAATAGAAGATGAGTTGGATGCAGAGGAGTTTGAATTGGAATCTTCGATAAGAATTGGACAATATTTAGGATTTTTTTAAGTTGTTATTCGTGTGTAATCTAATTGTAGTAATTAATTAGCAAGTAATCATAATATTTATGATTTTGGGCATTATTTCTTTGTTAAAAATTTGAAGAATATGTATAAAGTTCAAGTAATTGTAGTATATGTGATTTTTAGCATTTTGTTTTTAAATTTGAAGAATATGTATAAAGTTTAAACAAAGTATTATTTTATTTATTTATTAGTTTAACATATTTAAAATAATATTAAGAATTGGAAAACGCATAATTATGCATATGCTTCACATAGACATGCATATTCTTGTAATGTTTGATGCTCGACCGAAATGCATTGCCACAAATTACGCATTTTAGAACCTTGACTCCAGGTTGTTCCTTTCTCTGTATAGTGCTTAAGTTCTGTGTGATTCCCTGATTTTTGTAGTCCGTAGGAATGATTTTTTGGACTACTTGGTTGAAGAATGAATTACGAATGTCGTAATTCTTCACATGATTATTTTTGTTAGTAGGAAGGATTTATATTGGTTTAATTGGTTGACAATGTATAGTGAATTGGTGGATACTTATTGTGATTCCTTTGAAGTCGTAAAATTACATAGATGGCTTGTCTGTCATGCCAGGCCTGTTAATGTTGTCTGCTGGAAGCGCGCAATTTGTTTGGAGTTCATGGATAAGGTCAGATTCTTGTGGGTTGCTTGTTGTCTAGTTCAGTTACCTTAGATCATTTCATCGTGCCAAATAAATTGCTGTTAATCCAAGATCCAGTGCCTGTTATGAGACCATTGAACAGATTACTAATAAATTAAAATTAGATGAAATAGTCTTTGCTTATTGAACTATGTGGCTTTCTATTTTTTGATATAGTATTGTGCTTGTTATCAATTACAATGCCTGCACTTCATTGTTTGTCCGATTTTTAGACAAGAATCATATCCCTAACGACCCCTCCCCTACCTGTAACTTGCAGGCTGATGTTTTAGAATATTACGACCAAACTGTTAACTCTCCTGGCGGTTCTTTCTACATACCTGCTGTATTAAGGGTATGATATTATTAAGGAGTGTCAGTTGAAAGAGTTAGTTTTATGTATAGTTACCATTTCCAGTTCCTATTGGCTCTTTAATAAAATATTCTATGAATTACTCCAAGTTTTGCTTTTGCTAATGGTTATGTCATATCTACTACTCAGATTCCTCATTTATTACAAGTTGTCAAAAGGAGGAAAGTCAAAAGAAGCCTTAGCCGGAAAAATATTTTTTTTCGTGACAATTTCATGTGTCAGTAAGTTCTCCATCAATTAGCAATAATAAGCACCTTTGTAGGCTTGTTTTTTGCAATTGCATTGTGATATGCATGTTTAGCATCTTTCTGCTAAAATGGAGCTCGTGGAGAAAAATTTGAGAATCTTGTGGCTATTTCATTTAGACATTCTAAGTCGCTATAATTCTTGTTAAAGGGTATTTAGGTCCTTTATGTAATACTTAGGGTTTCCTAAGGTTTTCCTAATGCTTATTATAAATAGTGGGACAGGCTGACACAATAGTGGAAGCCTTCTCATTCTTTTACTACAACAACAATTCTGATACTAGAGTTTCAAGGTTTCAAGGAGTACGAGGAGAGTTGAATCAAGTGTGGACTAAACAATATGTTGGCAATCACATAATTGCTTATTTCGTTACATGAGTGTTTACTCCTGGTGTCTTTGAATTTTGCAATCTTTATCCGCCTCTTGTACTGGATTGCAATTCAAAAAGTTTTAATCCAACTTAATTGGTGCTCGTATCAATGAAAAGGATTGGGAAGTGTTCTATACGAGGGGTGCTTAAGTTGTAGACAATTTCTCCTTTGTGCAATCCTCCGAGCCGCACAACTTTTTTGGCAATTACTTGGTGATAATTCATCTATTTCCATTTACTTATGGCTAACAAATGATTAAAGTGGAGCTAGGGAATCATGATGCTAGACTCTTTCATTCAACGATACCCACTTCGTCTCATTCATTGATTGTTTACAGACAAACTGCTGCTTATGCAAAAGAAAGTCAACAAACATCAGATGTATTTTTTTCTAACTTTAGTAAGCTGCGTTGGATGTTCCAGTTTATGGTCTGTCAAGTCTATAGTTTAATTGATCCTGCGGATTCTTCACCGTTTGACGTTACTAGCTCCATAACAATGGAGAGAGTTAACATGTGGCAGATTAAATTCAAGAGGTCATTTATATGCTATTCGCAACAATCAAACTTTTAGCCAGCTGTCTGAGGTTAAGGTGCCTTGAGCTCCTATTTTTTCTTCCACTGCTACTAAAAAGTTGTTCTTGCTTTCTATTCGTCTCTTTAAAATTTTTAATATGTATAGCCTATACCTCTCTGTGTACATTTTCTTCCTGGAGGCAGTTGACCTCTGTACTCACGGTTTTCAATCTACTCTAGTTTGTAACTTTGAATTATTGCAAAACACGTCTCTCTGACAGAGCAGAAAGAAAAATTGAGATGCATCCAGGAATTGCCAGACAGCAATTTTTTCCTTGTCTTAAAACATGTACAAATGCTTAAATTTCTCGAGACATGCGGTCATATTGGTCTTGTAATATCAGCTACCAATTTTGGCTTCTCTTTCTTCCTGTTCTCCTTTTAGTTTTGATACATTTTTTCTCGACAAATATGGTGAGCAGTAACATTCTCATATTGTATTAACTTCATCGTATCCTGACATTAAATTATAATATTACTATGCTTCACAGGTATTGTTCTTCTGTTGAGAACTTGACTGTAGATCATGTTCTGCCGATCTCACTAGGGGGAGAGTGGACATGGGAGAATCTGGTAAGATAACCCTGGAAGAATATCAACTAATTTTGGAATATAAAGAAGTTTAAATAATCTAAATAAAATAAAGGAAAAAAACAATGGCAAATCCAAATATATTTTCGAACATATGAAAAGTTTGTCCTCAAAATCTGCCACTGAGTTTTATGTTTCCTGAATTCTAGCATGTAGTATATGGACAAATTTAGTCTGTTTCCTTATGGAGGATTATTTTCTCACTTTTATAACTTTGCCTACTTGAAATTGTTTTTTGAAACAGGTTACTGCATGTGCCAGATGCAATTCAAGAAAAGGTCAGAAAACCTTGGAGGAAGCAAATATGTCTCTGATGAAGGTCCCCAAGGTATCAATAATGTACTGTACGTACTCTCGACTTCCTTGTGATGGAGGCTACTTCGACAATTTTACTTTTGTACAGGCCCCCAAGGACTATGATATACTTGCCGTACCCTTGACAAACACTGCTATAAAGATGCTGAAAATGCGAAAGGGAACCCCGGAAGAATGGCGGCAATACCTCGCAAAGCCATATGCACTACCGTGACATCAGATTAAGGGGCGTGATTTGTACATTCTCTACTACTACTTCAAATTAAATGCAACAGTAGAACATAAAATTGTTCATATTTTCAAAATGGCAATAATTCAGACCCTTGCATTAATGCAATGACATTGCTGATAGGTAATTCTATTAACAACTAATGAGAAACTATCTATGACATCTACTGACTTCAGAACACCTTCAATTCAATCTATCATGTGTTCCAGCAACCAGTCTGCTTAAGAAAGTTGGAATAATACAAGAAGTAACGTGTGTTTGATTGACATGAAATATATATCTTAGAAAATAAAATATCATTTTTATTTTGAGAAAAACAAAAACCTACTCCTCTCAAAGAAAATGTTTTCCTTAAAAATAAGGAAAATTAGACATATTTTAATAAGTTGGAAAAAATAACAATCAAACAGTTAAAAGTAAAAATTTGAGTAAAAAATTGATATTTTTCATGAAAAATAAATGCAATCAAACACATCCTTAAATTGTAGCGACCATAAAACAAGAAAGAAAAAGAGAACAGCTAAAGGTCGGGAGATGAGAAGGGGGTATATGAACCAACAGTTACAATCACAGATGGTTAAATAAGTATCAATAGTACAAGACAGAAAAATGTCTATAGCAATAAAATAATGAATGATATTACAAATACCAAAGCCATGGGGGACAAGTTTGAAGAATAAGAAGTAGCTATCTGAATCGGAAAGTTGCAGTTCCCCTGAGATACATTCTGATCAGTCGCCATGGCGAGACCCTGAAAATTACAGCTCAAATCTTCCTGATTCTGGACCTGGAAATACATATTAAATGCATATGAAGCATTCCCATTGGGATCCAATCCGTTGCAGGAAGAACCATACCCAAGGGTCGTGCAGTCTGAAAAGGTACAAGCGTAATTGATGTTTTCTGCTAGTTTGCTCATATCCTTGGCATCTGGTCTCAGCACACACCATTTCTTAGGAAGATATTGCACATTTTGCGCACCCACGAGATACTTGTCTTGTAGCTGACCTGAAAGATCCATAGGGAACTTGGGTTGCCCATCATATCTGAAGATGCCCCAGTGGCGTTCAAAATTACCAGGAGCTATACTCTTGGCATCCTCATCAATAAGTCCAAACAAATAAACTTCTATATACCCAGGCCGAACAGGGGTTCCTTTATTGGCTGCAAGTCTAGGTAAAAGCCCTCTATAGAACCTCAAAGCAAAATTTATATTGGCATTCCTGTCCCCATCTGTCGGCCATCCCACCTCCCCAACAATAATGGTCATGTCTCCATACCCAACAGCTTTGAGTGATGCCACCAAGGTGTCGAAGTTGGCATCGAAGACATTAGTGTATGGAATTCCATTATCAACAATAGGATTACTCACCCCATCAAAGAAGGCATAATCAACAGGGAAATGCTCGTTGGCATATAGACTCAAGAAAGGGTAAATATTTACAGTGAAGGGTGCCTTATTCTTGTTTAGAAATTGAACAATCTGGGTCATTTGTCCAAGGATATCGGTCCGGAACGTTCCAGCAGACGGGATAGGATTGTCTGGTGGGGAACCATAAACATCAGCATTCAAAGGCACAGTTGCTTTTATGGAATCCCCTAGCCCTGCGTCATTCAAGGCATTCTGAATGTTCTGAAGAGCTGGGAAGGTGGTGTTCAAGAATGAGTTGTTGTAGGAAGTGAGGAAAGGCTCATTACCAACTGCCACATATCTGCACAACAGCAAGGAAGCAAGAAATAAAACCAAATTGCTAAGTTGATTTTTCACAAAAAATGGATGACATCTCCACATGATGTCATATAATATCAAGAAAATCATTCAATTGCTCCCGTGATCTAACTATACAAGTTATATATGCAGAATGTCAGATGCATTATTTCACAAGAAATTGATACATAAATGCCATCTCTTCAAGAGACAACGAAATTAACTCTTCTGAAGCAGAGCTTGTCCAGGAAAGTTCCTCACACAGTTCTGCATTTCCTGGAAGGAAAACAGGACTTCTGATGACAGACCTAATAACTCTTTAAACCCCCCAATTTGTAAATTTTCTAATCCAAGGAGCACGTGACAAGCTTAACACCTAAGCTACAGAAAAAAA
This sequence comes from Fraxinus floribunda, assembly GCA_903798395.1. Taxonomy (NCBI): domain Eukaryota; kingdom Viridiplantae; phylum Streptophyta; class Magnoliopsida; order Lamiales; family Oleaceae; genus Fraxinus; species Fraxinus floribunda. The sequence continues at coordinate 8,398 of CAIGRS010027108.1, forward strand.
AAATTATTCACTTCAAAGAAAAGTAGCAATCTAATATCTCAGTAATGAGTATAGAATCATTCTGCAATTCCTTAGACAACAAGGCAAGATAAATTTCAAATTTATCTGTACTTTTTCATCTCTCTGTGGAGTTTGGGGCACTGCGGAGGCAAGAAAAACAAATCAAAACTGCTCAGGTTGAAATGGGGATGGTTTGATGTAGCATATGGATCAAATCATCTTATCTAATTCCTTTAGTGTTGGCCAACCGAAGGAAAAAATTAACAAAATTGCAGACACAACTTTCATAAGTTCTTCAACATGACCTTATTAAAAACTAGTTATTATTAACATTGGAATTGGAAAACAAAGGATGATCAGCCAATAACTATACATAACCCCTGCACCGATCCACATATGGTGCAATAATGCTGCTTCTATCTTCAACATAAGAAAATGTTCATCCCCACTGCGGTTATAAATACAGTGTAAGTGGCGTTAAATGATAGGTGAAATCACCTTTTATTTAACCTATCATTTAGAGTCACCTAAAATGTGTTTCTAACCCGATAAATAACATTACTTTAAGATAATCGTATGAGCAGTTTATTAAAATTTCTAGTTAATTTGCTTACAAATAAAGTATATCACCAACATATATGTAAATCAATCCAAGGAAAAAACAGAAACTTGCATAAAAGGGTTACTTGATATTGACACCGCCATTGAAATTGTATCGGGTGACATTGCGCCTGACCCACTCCTTGGCTCGATTGTAATTTCCCATGACAGCTAACTGGTCATTCGGTATTGCAACCATGACTTCAAAGTCAGTGCCAGCCAAAGCACTCATGGTTGACTGATCTGCATCAAACAGTTTCACCTTCTTTATTCCATTATCTTTCAGCATCTGCACCACAACTTTGGGAGGCAACTTGTGGGATGCCATTGTACCCCAGTTCACACCAAGCCCTTCAACAAACCCACCACAAAATAAAAAGACCAAAACCCAAATTTCCCTCATTATTTCCAAGATTCAAAAATCAAATAAGGGATTTGCAGAGAATCCAACAAAACTGATTTCTTGATTAAAAATTATGCGGAACAACTCCCAAAATAAATAAATAAAAGAAATATTGTCAATATGAATCGATGCGAGTAATGGAGAACAAGGAAGAACATGCGTGGGAGATCCCACTTAGGGTGAAAAAGTGCGTATAAAGTTGACAAAAGTTTCTGAGAGAGAGAATGGTCACGAATTTTATAGCAAGCTATTAAACCCCTCTTTTGAGATTTGATTCACAAAAGAGGGGGCTTTTGGTTTTTGGTTTTTGGAGTGACAAACGTAACCGTATAGAAGACGTGTGGGGTACTTTACAGGTATTCACTTGTGTCAAATCAAAATCAAATTCAAATTCAAATATTTTTGACGAATTTTCGAGATAATTAATTAGTGAAAAATTTAAAATAAAACAGCACTTCTACGAAGATCTTTTAGAGTGGGGCCATGTTCATATGGGGAGGTCCTTTAGAGAATATTTAAAAGTGGAGCTGAGAACAAAAGAAAAGGTTGCAAGATTTTAAAGTTCCTTTGGTGAAGAAAAGGACAAAATGGACTTGCAAGCAATTAAGCATCTTTCTTTCATATATTGTAATTTGTTTTCAACTTATGTTCTAGAGCCCGTTTGGAACCGATTAAAATCAAATTAAAATTGAAAATATAGTCGTTATTGGATCTCACTCGTTTAATAAAAATCAACAATAACGACTAATTTTTCAATTTTAATCCGATTTTAATCTCTACCGAACACGCCTCTAGTCTTATCTCATCAAAATCTTGAAATTGAAAATGAACAGGGCTCTAAGGGTGTTCCGAATCGTCACGACATATTAGGTGGCATACTTCCATTTTTTAAACTTATAGTAGGATTGTGACCTTTAATTTAGTACAAGTATAATGTTGAAAGTAAATTAAAATCAATTTATTTAATTAATATAAATTGAAGTTGAGTGGTCCAATAAAGTTTTACTAAAAATTTAGTGACCAAAAGTGCAATCAATCTTATGGGCATGTTTGGCCTGATTTTAATCTTAATCAAAGTCAAACAATTAATATCAACCACATCTTTTATGGATCCCACATCTTTTCATCCACAAATTTCAAAAACTTCTATCACAATCCAATAAATATATCTTAATATATATATGTGTGTGTGTGTGTGTGTGTGTGTGTGTGTCACAACATTATCCCCTGTTTGAGCCAAATTAAAATTTTCGTTCACATTTTTCTACTCATTTTCAATCATACATTTTTCAATAAAATAATATTTTTCATTACATCAATAATTTTTCCTACTACACATTCTCCTTCAATCTACTATTTCAAAATATATTCTTCTAAAGTAATGTGGCTCAAACACACCCAATCAGTTTGGAGTTTTTGTAGAGACTCTTAAGCCCTTGTTTGAGCCACATTATTTTTTCATTCTCATTTTTCTCCTCATTTTCAACCAACCACACATTCTTCAATAAAATAGTATTTTCCATCATAAAACATTTTTTCCTTCTTTTTCAACCACATATTCTCCATCACATAAAAAAATGCATTCTTGACTATAAAAATACACCAAACATGGGCTAAGATTCAATGGAATTTGATCTATTTGTTACTTTTTATATATGAAAAACTAATAGGATAACAGTAACCGTAAAGTAAGGAAGAGATTTTGAACTTGTCGACAATTAGCCCTCGTTTGGCACCCATTTTTTTTTCTTTTTCTTCATTTCAATCACACATTTTATTAATAAAATAATATTACACATAAATCTAAAAATTTTCCTTACTTTTTAACCACACATTCTTCCATTAATCACTATTCAAAAATACATTTTTCTACTAAAAAATGGGTGTCAAACACCCCCTTAATATCTTACATATCAGAGTTAATTACATTTTTAGTCACTAACTTTTAGTAAAATTTTAATTCGATCATTCAACTTTAATTTGTTGTATAAGATCTCTTAACGTTAATTTAGCCCCTATTTGAAACTCATTTTGAGAGGATAAAAATTTTGGAATAGTGATTGATGTGAGAATGTGTGGTGGAAAAATGATGAAAAGTTTTTGATTTGTGTGTAATATTATTTTATTTGTAGAATTTATGGTTGAAATGAAGAATGAAAAAAGAGAAAGAGAAATTAATGGGTGTCAAACGGGACTTTGTTTGAATGTTTGTCACCTCGTTAGTTCATAATAATGGACAACAATCTGACATAAATATTCCACTAAGTGCCACAGCAAATTGCCATTTGTCAAATAGTAATCAAGTGGCATATATTTTCAAACTTTGCAGCCACAAGTTTTTATATGACAAAGGAATGGGAATATTGTAAGGGGGTAGGTAGGGCATTAAAAATATAAAATATCTCAAATTTTCATTACTTATTTATTTTATTATAAATTTTTTACATAAAATTTAGATTTAAAAGTATAATAAGGGTGTGTTTGATTTTAATTAAAATTGAAAATATAGTCGTTATTAGGTCTCACTCGTATAATAAAAATCAATAATAACGACTATTTTTTTAGTTTTAATTCGATTTTAATCTTTACCAAACACGCTCTAAATAAAAAGTGGGTGTGGGGACCATGTTCTTGTTCCCACCTCAATTCCCCAACAGAACAAAGCAGCTTATCATCTTTATAGATATATTGATAATTATATGGAATTGGAAACATAGAACATAACCAAATTATAGTCAGTTTTTAACGTTCATAAAATTGTGACATTAATTAAGAAACAAACTGATTAACATTGAAAGTAAATAAACATTCAATAATCTCATTTCTACAAATTATTATAGTTGCCGAATTGATCTCAGAGTATCGATACTTAGATAGCAAGGGATGTTGCACATTACAATAAATTGTGCAATCAATTTTGTAACCAATCATTATCTGTTAGAGATGGCAACGGGGCAGGGTACCCTCGCGCCGCCTTAGACAGGACGGGGGCAGGCCTGCCCCATTTCCCGCCCCTTTATTATTATTATTTTTATTCAGTTAACTAATATTTTATTTATTTATTTATTTATTTTTATAATTTGTAATTAATTTTTTTTATTCTTCACGGAACGGGTTTGGGGCGGAGACCCGAGACAAGGCGGCCATCCCTGCCCCGCCCACCAACTTGTCGAAGCGGGTTTTTTTTTTGCCCCATTCAGGGAGGGACGGAGTGAATTTTTTTGCCATCTCTACTCTCCGTCATTGAATACTTGTGAGTCTATCGAAATATATAAATAAAAAGTAACATGAATGTTTATAAGTACCACCCAAGTATAAGATGCATGTGATGGATATGTATTCAAAAGGCTACAAAAAGGAAAATAAAGATTGTCTAATCTTATTTATAAGTTTGGAATGCAAACAGTTGTCGAACTTTTTTTGGCTACCTTTGCCTCCTAACGGGGTGTTCCAGTGTGCAGGTGATGTCTACGTAAAGGGGAGATTGAAGGGATTCTGTTGGCGTATTTTTTTAGGTCTAACAAAAACAATTCGTTCTGCTAAATGGCTAGATGGTATGGGAAAAAATTGAAATCTATGGATCGAAATAAAGTATGAGATCTTGCTTAATTAGCTTGAAATGCGTAAAAATGTTGGATGCATGAAACGATATAAGTTAAACTAGTCAATGATTTCACTAAGAAACACTGTTGACTGTAAGGAGTTTTTTTTTTTTACCCCTCTTTAAAAATGACTCTTTTATAAAAAGCATGGTCTTAGTAGCTTATAATATCAAATGAACATGAATTTTACATTCTTAAATGAAAAATTAGATGAAAAGGTTTATATGGACAAGCTTGAGAGTTTAGAGTTTTTGAATTCAAAGAAATTAACTATGCGTCGTGTAAGCTTAAGAAATCAATATATGGACTCAACCAAGCTAAAATACTATCGACATGTGCGTGGGGAGCAAGATCTTTTTTTTTTTATTCGTGACCTTCTAAATTGTTATTAGTGATCTTGATCTATTAAACAAGACTAAGAAAATTCTCTCCGATAATTTTGAAAAGAAAGATAGGAAAGAGGAAATTTATGCGTCATGAATTGAAATATTTCATGATAAATCACGAGAATTGTTAGAAATGTGTCGAGACACATACATTTAAAATGTTCTGGAGAGCTTTAAGATTTAAGATGTACAACAATTATGTCATTCCAATAAAGGTACCAAACTTGTTAGAGAACTATTTATAAACAATTTAAATTATAAATATCTAGAAATAAGTGACTAAATAAGTGCATTTCAAAAAATATATGAATGAAAAGTAATTTGATCGTCTATAAACATAGCTCACAATGTCCAAAGAATGAACAAAAATAAAGCAAATGTAACCCCTTCGAAGGTGGCCAAGTTGGTAGAGTAGTTGAAAGCGGAGACCGAAGGTCACGAGTTCGAATCTCTTGCCACACTTCATCGGTCGAATCTGTTGTACCGGGCTTGTCTAGTGCGATTTATCTCTCCCGTGTGGTTTGCGGGCTACTGCACATGGAACGAGATTTATCCAGTGCGCACTCAATGGTATCGATTGCGGGTTTCTACGTAAAAAAAAATATAAATAAATAAATAAGGCAAATGTGACTGTTGGGTTTTGATACCCAATAAATCTCGAGCTATGATGTTAATCGATTTTTTAGTTGAATTATGCTTCATAGGTCTCGACCGATGAGTGAAGTGAAATGTCGACGCCACAATTGAACCAATCGAATCACGTAACCCACTTGGGCCATTTGAATCAACCTAATTAAATTAGGGTTGCTTATGGCCCAACCCAAATTATGACGGTTTCTTACGGTTTGCTAGCCCACTGTTATGTCTTATTGGGCCTAATCTATCTTCTATCCTAAAAGCCCACCTAGTTCTATTCTAGAGATGAGAAAAACTTGCTAGTCGTTTTGTCTTGAGAAGAACCCGTGTCTTAGTGATTGCTTGGTGGTTGTGTGCCGTCTTCTTCTTCTCTTGCCGTTAGCCTTTGTGACTAACTTTCTTGGCCATAACTCTCTCATCCTCAAAGTCCTTTGTGGGCTATCTAGAGGTTGGAGCAACCAAGTTAGAAGTGTTAGTTTGTGGTTGATTGGTGTTAGTTGTGGTGTCGAATAGAGAGACTGAGCCCGGACTTCTTGGATCAATTCAAATGAAATAATCTACAGTGACAAATCCAAGATTTATTGTTTTTTTTTCCTTGTCTTTTTTCTTTTTTTAATAACGTAATCATATTGTAGATACAACTCACCTTAAACTTCACTGGCAACAAAAAGTGAAAAATGGTCATCTCAGTTGCATGTTTCAAAGTCCAAATTAGGAAAATAAACAATATCGTGGGTAGCCTTACTTTCTTTGTGGCAAATAAAGGAACAAGAACCACAATGTACAACCGATGTAATTGAGATTACATTATGCTTTGTTTGGCCCTCATAATTTTTTTTTACAGTTTCTCTTTCTTAATTTTAATCATACATTCTCCAAATAAAATAATATTAAACACAAATCTAAAACTTTCCATTATTTTTCAACTACACGTTCTCTCATCAATCACTATTCCAAAATTTATCATTTCTCCGAAATGGGGACCAAACAACTTATATATATAGATGCTACGTTTAATGCACAACTAAAACTATCCGAAGCTAGTCATGCTCTACCACATCCTATCTAAAGCAACGGTCCCGAGCAAGCATAATTCCTTCTTGCCTCAAAAGTTTTATTGAAAAAGTACCAAATGTTAACTCGATCTATGTTACTATTGAAAAACGTGATTATTATATTGTGGGATGCGATTGCCATCTCACCGTGGACACTAGTTCCAAGATGACTTCATGTTAGGAACAAATAATCAAACTCTTATATTGAGCCAAACTTTATATATTTGCCTACAAGGCATTAAGTTCGAAATTCTGATTTTAGAAAATATTTTGTGAGTTTCAAAATAAATCCAATTTTTTAAAAGCGCGTTTAAAACATAGTTTTTCAGAAATGTCCAATTTTATCTCAATTGAATGAACTGTACACAAATAACCGGATGGAAGAGAGCCCGGAGCACGCACTCGCGCACAAATACATACATTATACAGACAAAACGAAGCCACACTCAAATTGCCTCCATCCTTAGCTGACCGGACCCTGTCGAACCATAGCCACCCCCACCACGACACCGCCCCGAGCTCCTCCGTTAGCTCGGCTGTCAATGCCTGCTCAGAAGCGTCCGCTCGATACTACTCCTCCTCCTTCTCCTCCTTCGCCCCCCGAGGAAGAGGATGCCGATCATTCACTCCAAAGCAACCCGAATCACAACCACGGAGAAGCCGACAACGACGAAGGTATTTTGTCACATGCGTATACATGTACACGCCTATGTACATGCGTTATTCTGCTTACAAAATTGTGACGATAAATTCGAATTTCCTATTTTTTTGTCGTTTATTCATTGATTTGTTTCTTTTCCGACTCTCAGTTTCCAATGGCAGTCCTTCCTCCAGTGACGAAGAAAAAGACGAGTACTTCTTTATTTCCCTTCATATACACACATGTAGACTCATACACGTATCTGCACTCTGGCATACATGTCAATTATTGTGTATAATGTTAATTTTTTTTACCATGTTGTGATTATTGTGAATTTTAGAAATGTATGATGTGTAGATCAATGAAATTAGCTTGTGATCTGCCCGCTTTATGTTGCCATACTATTTGTTTGTTTAAGGTTACACGTTTCATCAAAGAGGGCTCTGTGCTTACTTTTGACTTCAACTTATTTAGATCTTCTAGTTATTGAAAATTCTTTGCTATCTCCCTTTGCTCATTAAGGGTTTTAGTTTGACTAAGTTTATTCTGGATTCTTGCGATCACTGTTTTCTGCATAAATTGATTTTTAAGTTACTTTACGTGAANATCTGCCCGCTTTATGTTGCCATACTATTTGTTTGTTTAAGGTTACACGTTTCATCAAAGAGGGCTCTGTGCTTACTTTTGACTTCAACTTATTTAGATCTTCTAGTTATTGAAAATTCTTTGCTATCTCCCTTTGCTCATTAAGGGTTTTAGTTTGACTAAGTTTATTCTGGATTCTTGCGATCACTGTTTTCTGCATAAATTGATTTTTAAGTTACTTTACGTGAATTACTAAATTCTGTATTTTTGTTTTGTTTTTTTTTTTT
>CAIGRS010027123.1:0-23025 GCA_903798395.1 Fraxinus floribunda
AAATGTAGGCTTTTGAAGGAGTAAGTAACATTGTAAAAAATTTAAATATCAAGTTGAAATCTTACCCTTTGAAAAATAATAATTTTTTATGCAAGTATTATTATGAAATAATCTTTTCGTACATAAAACGATTTATTAATTACTAAATATCAAAGTATTAGTACATTTATATTTGAACTAAGTAGTCTAGTCTTTAATCTTGATTCGAAGGTTGCCTCTTAGACTTCTCGTCTTGATCTTACTTTTTCTTAACATTTGTCTTTTAAGCTATCGTCTCAAATAATTTGACTTGAGTACTTAACTTTCACTTTGATCTTCATTTCAAGTCCGATTTATAATGTGTTGATTTTGGAAATACTTGATTGATTTTAAAATTGAACTATCATCACTCAAAATCAATTGTTATAAACAATATTAATATTGTTTGTTATTATCAAAATATTAATGATGAAATCAACCATAAGTCAATAGTGCACTTCAGCACTAGTTTCAAAACCTCTAGACTTCTTTTCTCCTCAAGGATTACCAATAACGAACTCGTTCTTCACTAATTAGAACTCCAATCACGTCTCTGTATTTTAAAAACTCTAAAAGATATTTGGTAGATGTTTATTTGGTGTTTCGATCTTTCATATTTTTTATGTTTTGATCTTGTGATTGAGGAAAAAGAATTATGGAATAAGCACTTGATCTTCAACGATGAGTTCTTTCGAATGAATAAAGACTCAACTTACAATAGTGACGGATTTTGCTTAAATTATAAATTCTGTTATTGTATCATACAATGTGCAAATCATGTTTAGAAAACTAGCTTTTGATTTTAGGTTCTTACCAACTATTTTAATGATTTTTTTTTTATTTTATTTTTTATCATCATCTCCTTGTGATTTTCAAAGGACTAGAGAGAGGTGCGTGTCTTTAATGATACATAATCTAATATGATCAAATCGAATCGAAATAAATCAAATATTTTTACTTGAATTTTAGGAAAACCGAAGCAAGAGACTAAGGATGTCACTACTTTCAACAAATTAAATGTGGTATAATTTTTTGATTTGTAATTTTGGACATATTCAATGAATATATATTATCCATCAATTCTTGTGTTTTAACATTCACATATATACACACTTTACTTTTTAAATTTAATTTGATATATTTATATTCAAACCGATTAGATTAGAATTTTGTAATGTATTTTAAAGTTGCTATCCACAATAAAGCAGAACGGGTAAAAATTCAATTTTATGTATTTAAGTATGCAAGTTGCTTGTAGAAGTGGTAATATTTAGTAATTTCTTGACATGCTTGCTTATTATCAATTCAATTCAATCTTTGATAATGTGATATTTTTAGTTCTTCATACTGAAGGTATGGTCTTTTTTTTGTAATTTCATTTCATATTTGATTTTCCTTTTCTATTTTTTGTGTAGAATCTAAAAATCAAAATTCTGAATTCTCATTGAACAAATTATACTCTTTAAGTTTATTTTCTTTTCTTATTATCTACTTGCCAAAGAAAATTAATTTCTCCTTTTGTATTTGAATTTTCTATTTAATATACTTCAAAATTACTATTGCTCTCTAGATTTTATATTTATGTCCATATCAAGTCAAAACTCTTTTCCACGGTAATTTCTTTCAGTTATGTGAGAATTTGTGTTTACACCTATTAAAGAATTTGTTTTTAAATATACATTTTGATTCTTCATTTAAGGTTGGATCCATATTCTCCACTTGGGTACATTTTTTTCTCTACTTAAAATGTTATTTGTTCCAGTAATTTGTATAGGTGTGAATATTTTTATATGGTTTACATATTTTTAGATTATGTGACTACAAATAAGAATGTTGTGAATATTTTTGTATTGTATACATTTGTTTTTTATTATATAATAAGATTGTTATTTCAATGTTTTGGTTTGTTTATGTAAATAAGTTTTTTTTATTGAGATTTATATTATTTTTAAATTTTAAATTATGGTAAAACTATCTTATTACTCATAAATAGCTAGAGATAGTAGTATCTTAGTAAGTTACTGTATATCTTTTCCATTGCTATTGATTTTAACACATATTAGAATGAGAATTTAAATTATGCCCCTATTTGGCAATCATTATTAAGGGAAAATAGAGTTTTGAATAATGATTTTTAGGAGAATGGGTAGTAAAGAAACGTTTTAGTGCAGAATATTTTATTGTGTGAATGTGTGGTTGAAAAAAAGAGTTTGAAAAATAATGATTGTTAAACATGGGCTATATGCATCGTCATCAATTTATTTATTTATATCGAAATTTAGTCTATAATTATCCCCGTGTAAAGGAGTTTGCAGTCTAAGTTAATTATGAGTTTATTTACGAAGCAAATTTTAGATGAACGCTCTACTCAAGTTCCAAATGTTGATATTCAAGCAACATCATATCTAAATCTAGACAACAAACATGCTTTTGATGTTATACTCGAAAAAATGAACAATAGAAACGGAGGTGTATTTTTGTCGATGGACTTGGTGGTATAGGAAAAACCTTTTGATACCGTGCTTTACTAGCAAGGGTTTGATCTCAAAAGATGATAGTGCTTTCGACATCAACTTAAGGTGCAGTAGCATCAATAATATTATGTGGCATAATCACCCATTCAAGATTGAATATTTCACTTCAGACTAATGAATCAACAATGTGTAGTATATCAAGCAAAGTACTACATCAGAATCGATTCAACATGCAAAGCGTATAATATATGATGAAGCACCAATGACCAACAAAAATATAATAGAAACCGTTGATAGAACTCATCTTGGACAATCCACAACCATTTGGTGGAAATGTTTTTGTTTTCGGAGGAAATTTTCGCTAAGTACTCGCTATTATCCCAAGCGCAACAAGACAACAAACAATTAACCAAAGTTCGGTTATATCGTATCTTCGGGAAAAAGCGACAACTAAATCATAACATGTATGATTAAAATGACAATCGATTTGCACAATACTTGATCCAAATTGGTATTGGAACAAAACCTTATATAGAGAATGGCTTCATCAACTTATCAAAAGGAGATAGCTGCAACATATGATGATGTTGAAATTTTAGAGTTACACTTAATCAATGCAGTATTCCTAGATTTAACAAAATCTTCAGATTATATGACAAAATGTGGAAGTCTTTCAACCAAAAATGAGAATGTTGACTACATCAATGGCAAACTAATTGGGTTATTTCCTGGAGAAGTGAAGAATTTGTCAACTTTGATGAAACAAACCATTTTATCAAGAGGAGTTCCTAAATACATTGTTGGTAAAAAAATATCTCACCACATAAATTAATCTTGAAAAGAAATTATTCAATGATGCTCTTAAGGAATCTAGACCAATTCAACGTTCTTTACAATGAAACAAGAATGTTTTGTCACGATTTCAAGAGATATATTCTTCATGCAAAAATAACCAGTGGACAACATGTTCAAAAACAAGTTTTCCTTCCGTATATCCCATAACTCTAGCTAATGATGAAGAATATTCATTCAAATTTAAGAGGACACGATTTTCAATACGTCAATACTTTGTAGTGACCATTAACAATGTTCAAGGAAAAGCCATGCTTACTAGTGGAATATACATTTCTTAACATGTATTCTCTTATGAGTAATTATGGGACTATTTTGGTACCGATTAAAATCCAATTAAAATTGAAAATATAACCGCTATTGAGTTTCACTCATCTAATAAAAGTCAACAATAACGACTAATTTTTCAATTTTAATCCGATTATAATCTCTACCAAACTGGCTCTATATGTTACACTTTTTTTTCTCGGAGTTTCAATGCAACAAACAAAAGTTGAGATAAAAACAGAAAATAAAAAGAAGAAAAGTTGTGGAACGTTTGTACAAAGAAGTATTATTGTAATCAAAATATTATATTTTAGTTTAATCGGTGTTTTCACATTATATACATAATTTCTTTAAAAAAAAATTAATTTTTTTTTACTATCAATTACATCAATATTTTGAAAAACAGTAATAGTACTTTATGTGTTTGGTGCACATTAAAATGAGAAAATGCATTCTTTTGATGTGATGTGATGAGAAATATGTGGTTGAAAAAGAAGGAAAAGTTATTGATGTGATGGAAAATATTATTTTATTGAAGAATGTGTGGTTGAAAATGAGTAGAAGAATGAGAATGAAAAAAATAATAAAGTGATGTAATGAGAAATATGGGTTGAAAAAGAAGAAAAAATTATTGATGTGATGTAAAATATTATTTTATTGAAGAATGTGTGGTTGAAAATGAGTAGAAGAATGAGAATGAAAAAAATAATGTGGGACAAACAGAGGCTAAAAAAAATAGACATATTATTCATCATATACATATGCCACACATGCATATTACTAGTTAAAATAAAATAACAAATGAATGCTTGGAAAAATGTTAGAAGTATTAAATAAAATATAATAGATTTTAAGGGTATTTTTTTTTCTCATATCGGCTATAACTAAATATATAAGGGTAAAGTTGATATTCAAAAGTTTCTCATCAATCTTTCCTTTTTTGATACTACAATTTTTATTTATTATACCGCATTTTAATTGCAGTTAAATTATTCAATTTTTTTTTGTTGTATCAATTATTTTCTTAATTCTATTGTCGAATTTTTATCTTCAACTTTCCATTAATTATTACATTCATCCTTAATGATGATTTATATCAAAATATTATGTTTCATGGTTTAAAATGAGGAAAAAAAATATTTTTCACCACATTTTTTTTTTTTTTGAAAATAAGATGGAAAAGTAAGTTGTTATACACTATTTCAATGGACTTTTTGGATATAAACTATTATCAAATTCAAAATGTGTTAAATTATGGAAAGTTTAAGAATAAGAATGTTAGTAAAAAATGTTAGGGATATAAATGTTATAATAAGCAAAGATTGAGAATATTAAATGTGTGTTTGATTTGTTTTGTTTTCTATGAAAAATGTTATTTTCCATCCAAATTCATATTTTTGGGGTATTTGATTGACATTTTTTTCGTGGAAAATATTTTTCAAAAGTTAGTCACGTGATCATATTTTCCTCAAAAATAAGAAGAGAGGTTGGTTTTTATTTTTTAGACAATTCACTCTCTTTGTCTCTCATCTATTCCTCTCTCTTTCATTTATCTATCAATAAAAGATGGACAAATATAACTTTTTCTATATTAAAAATTAAATCAATCAAACACATTAAATTAATAATTTACATACAACTACGTTGTAGACAATTTAATTGTGTAGAATTTATTTTATTTTTATATAAGTTTTATACTTACAAACAAACACATTCTAATGTAGTGAAATGTGGTGCAAGAAATAGAAATCATGGCATGAATATAATTATCCTTTTAAATATTATTTAAATAATTATTTTTCTAAATTTGCTCTCAAAAAAATAGTCAACCCTCCATATTTTTTGACTTGTAAATTTTGACCAAACAAAAAGTAATTAATTTATGCTTATTTTCCTTCCATTTTACTCTTCTATACCCACAACTGAAACTGCCACGAAATCCCCACCCCCTCGGCAGTTGTATACACCACTTCCACGAGCTCGGCGAGAACCTATATGAAGAACTGTTCAAATTCAGATCTGAAGTGAGGAGATTGAGTAAGCGATCTGATTGAAATTGATTAAGAGGGTGTTTGCTGGTTCATGGAAAATGGAGTACATAGACAACTTACCACCCATGGATCTGATGCGCTCCGAGAAGATGACGTTTGTGCAACTCATTATTCCTGTCGAGTCGGCTCACCGGGCCGTATCTTATCTCGGCCAACTCGGTCTCCTTCAATTTCGCGACGTATGATCAGATCTCTATCTATTTGTATTACTCAGTAATTGAATACATGAATACTCCCATAACTGGATTTAATTTTAGGGTTTGGATCGATTTATGGGTTCATGTTTATAGAGACTGGAGGATGGAAAGAGTATTTGCGTTGCTGGGATTTTTGTGAATGGAATCTATTTTCTGCCTGTAAATTGAAATGAAGGGATAATTTACTGTTTTTTTCTCCAAGTCTTTTATGTGATATCATTGCTGTAGATTTGATCTCCATGAGAGTCTTTTGAGTTTTGCCTTTATCTGTTTGATGGATTATTATACTTTTTTTCTTCTTCTTTGAACTGGGTTTATTTTTATCTTAATGCTGGAACCGATCACTTCAGATGTTATCTGAAAATTACTTTGTTTATCTGTAATTATGATAACTTAGGCTCATTTGTCTCTGGTGGCACAGAATTAGGATATTGGAACTGGAACATGCCAATTATATAACATTGAGTCAGAAGTTTTTCTAGTTTGAGCTCCACTTAATATGAAAATAAGATTATAAAACCATCACACTCATGTTATCAAGCAGGAGCTTTAAATTGACTGTAAATGACAAGAAAGAGAAATGAAAAGATTTTTACTCTAGTGTTAAGAGTCCTCTCCGAACTGCAGGAGATAGTTGCCNATAACTCCGATGAGAAGAAAAAAGGCGTTAAGAGACCCTTCTAGCCCAATCCTAGACACTCGGTTCAAAATGTTGATAGGGGGAGAGATCTGTTGCCAATCTTGTTGCCACATTGCATCTTTTCCAAGGTCCATTGGTCTTTAAAGAATTTTATCATGCAATGTCTTGTTCAGAACCTTTTAAAGAAAAGATGGTAATAGAAAATAAACTTCGTTTCAGTCAAGAATGTGTACCCTGTTTCTTCAGTTTTCTTTTATGAAGACATTTTGAGAATCTGTATCTCTGAATGATTGAGCTTAAAGTAGATTTAAAATTCTGGTTCGTACTAATATTGATCATATGCACTTACTGTATGGTTTATATTCGCAGTTAAATGATGGTAGAAGCCCTTTCCAAAGAACATTTGTTAATCAGGTATCTGTCCATGAGCTTCTATTGGTGCCTGTTTACGAATCTAAGATATATTTGCTTCTTCTTCTACATGTTCAATGGTATGCTTCAAAAGAAAATATAGTTTGTTTTGGCATCTGTTTCCATATTTTATTAATAACTTTATGTTGTTTGTTGAACATATTGAGAATTGTAGCTTGGGCTAAATTTGCCATAATCTAAAATTTATCAGTGTTTATTGCTGACAATTGTTCATATTCTTGTTGGTTAGACACGATGTATTAACATGTAGTTAGATAGGGCTAATCTGTGGCTACAAATTCTCGTTGTTTTTATACAATATTGAAGTTCTATTTGTTCTTAACCTGTCTTGACAAATTGATAGGGCACGATTTAGTGCTTGATAAATAAAATTCTTGTCAGGCTCTTGATTGCTTGATATTGGGTTGGCAGGTGATAGTAGTGTCATATGCCATGTGTGAATTGAGTTCTTGATGTAGTCCTTGTTTTACAGGCATGTCTGTGTGCCTCTCAAGTTCTCTTTTCCAATTACCAGAAATGTTTGTGGATACAAATTGAAAATTTTCTAGATATTATATGTTAACCAAAAATGAACAAACCTTAGCTCCCATTTGGCCCCCATTTTCTGAAAGTCATTTTTCCTCAAACTTATTTTCAACCACAATCATTTCATGGGACACAAGTTTTATCAACTTTTCAATCACACATTTCATCAAATTTTATCAAAATTTACTAAAAATCTGATTTTTAGCTAAACCAAACATTGACTTATTCTTTTATGTATGAAAAACTGTACTTTGTTTTATGGGTTCGTAGGTGATGCTTTAATGTTTTTGTTCTGGAAGTGATCATTGGTTCTGTCTAAAGATATGCTCTGCTTTAAGTCTTTCTCGTTCTTTAGATTAAATTTTGGTAAATTGGTCTCAGGTAAAAAGATGTGCTGAGATGTCAAGGAAACTACGATTCTTCAAAGATCAGATACATAAAGCTGGGCTAGTGCCTTCCCCTAATCCTGCATCTGAACCTGATATTGAGTTAGAAGAACTGGAGGTCTGTTTCTTTTCATTAATCTTCAATAGTTTCCATATGAACATTTTTTTCTTTCTTCCATCTGTATGGCTTTTTATGGTGGTGGCAATCAGAATGCTGCGAAATGACCGCTTCTATGTTAGAAATTTCTTTTCCTTTTTTCTGGTTGAATCTTACTAGGGATGTTTTTTTTCCTTTATTTTGATTTTAGATTCAACTAGTGGAGCATGAGCACGAGCTTATTGAAATGAATTCCAACAGCGAGAAACTTATGCAAACATATAATGAGCTGCTAGAATTCAAGATGGTATTGCAGAAGGTACATTGACATATTCCTCTCTTATTTTTACTCTACATTTTTTTCCCTTGCACATACAAACCCCTATAAGTTAGTGTGAGGATTTGTCTAGGAACTCTGTTCTTCATGTCAGAATGATCTAAACCTGGTAAGTTTTGGGAGGGATATTTTGCAGATTTCTTTGCGGACAAAGGCAGGTAGAGGGAGAAATATAATGCACGAAACATGGGGAAGGCCGTTGCGCTTCGTATGTGTGCTAGATACTAATTTCTTGTTTGAAATTTCAGACCAACTTAATAGTTCCCATAGCTTTGCAGATCCAGTGGGGGAGCTTCAGATTCTTGTTATACTTTAGTCCTGCATAATATATCATCTTTATATCTAGATGTGTAGTATGCTTTATAATGGAACCAATACCAAGGGGAAATTAACTGCATCATCCTTTTCCGAAATTGCACATCATTTTCATGTTATTGTGTTTTAAGCTGTCATGGGTAATTACAGGCGGGTGATTTCCTTGTTTCAAGTGGGAATCACGCTGCAGCCCAGGAGACAGAATTAAGTGAAAACGTATATACCAATGACGGTTATACAGATTCAGCATCACTGCTTGAAGAGGTAACATTTGCTATGATTTTTGTCTTTGAAATGGTATTGCACATGTTAAATGACGTCGTTTTTATTGCGATTATGTTATCCAATGGCAGGAGATGCAACCGGTCCCATCAAATCAATCTGGCGTAAGATTTATTAGTGGCATTATCTGTAAATCTAAAGTTCTTAGATTTGAAAGGATGCTATTTCGTGCTACAAGGGGCAATATGCTTTTCAATCAAGCACCAGCTGAGGATCAAATCATGGATCCTGCATCAAATGAAATGGTAATCTTTTGCTTCAATTCTCTTTGCAGATCTGCATATCTAATGTTTTCTAACTAGAATTCCAAATCGTAACCTTAAAAAATTCAAATGAATAAATCTTTACAACTGAAGATTGAAAGAGAAGAGAATAAATTGATCATAATCAACGCCTTTTAAATTGTTCTCTCTTGTTAAATGATAGGACGAAACTATATTCTTCATTTTATCCTTGCTGATGAGGTGTTGTGAAATATTTTAGAGAATTAATCTGTGGTTATTGTTTCTGCAGGTTGAGAAAACTGTTTTTGTTGTATTCTTCTCTGGTGAGCAGGCAAGGACAAAAATTCTGAAAATTTGTGAATCGTTTGGTGCAAGTTGCTATCCTGTTCCTGAGGACTTGACCAAACGGAGCCAAATAACCCGAGAAGTATGTTCTGGGAATAGATTCAGATCTGCTTGTCTGTATTATTTCAGTTATTCCTTATTGGTTGATTTTTCTCTAATTATCATGACAGGATGCTAGAAAAAAGCTTCATGTTTTCACTATTTCATTTGATGCACACATGAACACAGAACTATCTAATATAGGCAATAATTCCCCTCTTTTTGAAATGCATGAAACTCAAAACTATCTAATATAGGCATTGCCCCTCTCTTTTTGAAATGAATTAACCTTGAACATACATATTAGTATCAAATTCATGAATGTGCATTAAGCTCAATACTTATTCCATAAAAGTGCATTGACCTTGAAACTATTAATTATTTTAAAATATCTTGTGCTTCTAGGTCGGCACTTTCTTCACTGTTTGGACCACACTAGGTGCATTTATACATATTAATTTCTCATTCACAGGTATTGTCACGTTTGTCTGAGTTAGAGGCCACCTTGGAGGCTGGCCTACGTCATCGGGATAAGGCTCTTACCTCCATTGGTTTTCACCTTTCAAAGTGGACAAACATGGTACGATACACCTGTCAAAATTTTCTTCTCAAACTAAATTCATGATATCAATAAATAAGGTTTGGGATGAAAATCTTGAAACTTAATTCAGTTCCTTAACTCCTCTTTAGGTTAGAAGGGAAAAGGCTGTGTATGATGTGTTGAATATGCTGAATTTTGATGTCACAAAGAAGTGTTTAGTTGGTGAGGGCTGGTGCCCTGTTTTTGCAAAAACTAGGGTAATTTTACTTTCTATTTAATTTATATTTTTCTTGGTTAGATACCTGGAGTAGTTTTCATTACTTATGGGATAATATCTTCAATGTTACAGATTCAAGAAGTCCTGCAACGTGCAACATTTGACAGTAGCTCACAAGTGGGTATAATATTTCATGTAATGGATGCTGTCGAGTCACCTCCAACATACTTTAGAACCAACCATTTCACAAATGCATATCAAGAAATAGTTGATGCATACGGGTAAGTCAAATATGTATATTCAATTTTCTTGGACTTAACTTTCTTCGCCTCAGATTTGGTTTCTATTTTGTTCTTGTCAATTTGACATTACAATGTATTTAACTTTTTAATTAATTGTTCCTGCTTATATTTTGTAGTACTATTGCAATATAGTTTCTCTTGCTTGTTAAGGCTCCTTTTTCAAGAAAAAAAAAAAAAAAACAGAAAATGGAAGAATTTTAAATTTATCTCTGTATTGAAGTTTTGTGAACATTGAAGTTCATGTTTATGTATGTATCTCTGTTAGCATCAATTGTGCTTCTTTCCCATGCTGCTCTAGACTATCTGACGAAAAACATAAATAATGGAAAATTTTATTTTCTGGGCATTAATATTCCCACCTTTTCATTCTGAAATTTGAATAAATGGAGTCTCAGTCTCTTTTCTGGTGCGTCCTTCTTTCTTGTAGACAGATAATTTCTGTTTATCAAGAAAGGAATATGTTTGTCAATAGAGAGAATATTGTTGAGTTTTAGTCAAGCAACCTGCACTCATGTCCCAAATTAGTGAGTTCAATTTGGCATACTGGTAGAACTACTCTGCAGACTGTGTTCTGATCGCGTCTCCACTTGAAGCTGCCTATTTTTTTGTTTTACGGTGTTTTGCCAGAGTCTGCACTTTGTTTTGCAGCAGCAATTAAACACTTGATTTTGGTGTGGCCTCCAAGTAAGACACCTGATTGTATTGCTTGGAATCAAACCTGCGGCCTTCGGTTGCCATTTTCATGCCTTGACCACCAGACCACCTGTGCTTTTCTGTTAAAAAAATGCCCAAAAACTTGTTTAGTGACTTTATGAATTGTTTATTACTAAAAATGCTATTAAAAAAATTGCAAAAAATACTTACCAGTTATTACAAATAAATGATATTATTTTTTAAATCAATAAAGGATCCATATATGTACATGCTCGTGAGTCTTTCTGGACTGTGTTCTTTGGACAATTGATGGACTTGGCTAACATGCATTTTAAACTTGCGATGGAGGTTCGGAGTACCACATGCCTCTAGCAGGTGGTTAAAGAAATAAGTTAAATTTTTAGCTTGTTATTTTACTTGTGATATTTCTACTATTGTTTTGACATTTTTTTCTTTATGTAACAAACCTTTTTATAAACAGCCTTTTCCAAG
The DNA here is from genome assembly GCA_903798395.1 of Fraxinus floribunda. Taxonomy (NCBI): domain Eukaryota; kingdom Viridiplantae; phylum Streptophyta; class Magnoliopsida; order Lamiales; family Oleaceae; genus Fraxinus; species Fraxinus floribunda. The sequence goes on from CAIGRS010027123.1 coordinate 11,688, forward strand.
AAGTAATATTTCCTCTTTATATCTGTGTTTTATGCATAGCTGACAAAGCACTGATGCAACAATATATTTTGGCAGTGTTGCTAAGTATCAGGAGGCAAATCCCGCAGTTTATACAATCATTACATTTCCATTTCTTTTTGCCGTGATGTTTGGGGATTGGGGTCATGGTATATGCTTGTTATTGGGAGCCTTAGTCCTTATAGTCCGTGAAAAAAAGCTCAGTTCTCAGGTATGGTATCTTGATGTAAGATAGTGTACATAAACATACAATGGATTCATATTTCTATTGGTTCAGTTTTGTTAATAATCAATCTGAAGATTTCATCCCGCTGGTTTTTTTTTATTTTTAGAGTTGCCCGATGTTGATATTTAGAAAATTCAATGTCCTATTATATGGTTTGATTTTGAAGTAGTTTTGTAGATGTCACAAAGTGAAGTTATTTGATGGTAATATGTTACTCGAGTATGTCATATAGTTCATTATTTTCTTGTAACATGCAGATAGGTGCAGTGACAGATCTGGCAAAATAACTGAACTTGTTTATTGTTGATTTTGTGCTTCTATTACAACTTTGTTTGTTAACAGATTGTTAAGGAATGTAATTTATTGGAATGAACTTTGTGGTCCATTTTATGGGTTGGTGAAATTCTTGGATATGGAAGGTGGTAAAGAAGTTTGAGTGTCCCCACTTGTTTCTTCTGATGCGGAACAAATTGTAACAGCTCTGCTCTAATAGACAATATATATATATATTTTTTTTCTCTTAGGTAGCTGGCCACAATGGTCAAATGCAATTTAAGGCGTAGAAAGAAATTCGAAGCCTAAGGATATTACACTGTCTTTTCAGCAACATTTAGGAGATATTTTGTACACTAGTACCTTTATGGTAGAACTAGTAAAATTTCCCTCATCAAGTAGTTCGGGATGGTGTAGTTGTTCATTCAGAAGTAACTCGTGTTCTTAGCTCTAGGCTATGTGAACAGACCATAGAAACTGTCTCCTAGATTTACTACAACTTATAGTTAGATCCTTCAATTTGGTAGGATTAGCTGCACTGTAAAAGTTAGTTGTAGAAGCAAGCAAAGTTAACCAAGAAAATAAGTGATTACGGTAAGCCAAACTAAATTAGCAAGGCAAAAATAGGAAGGTAGCCAAATTAATGCTAACCTTTTTATTAGTTTTATCAGAATTTTTTTGGCAACATTGTGAAACCAGTGCTGCTGATTCTTACAGTAAGAGCAAATACATCCCATAAACTACATTTGAGCGATTATCCATATAATGAAGTAGACTGACCACCACACATCTCAAAGATTATATGGTTATCTTCACTAACCACAAATTTTCCTGGACAAAATTGTGCACACATATTTTATCATTCATCTCATTTACTCTTCATCTGCTTCATTTCTACTCTGTAATATATTTTTTGTTACCCTCAGAAACTTGGCAGCTTTATGGAGATGCTTTTTGGTGGCCGTTATGTTCTGCTTTTGATGTCTCTGTTTTCAATATACTGTGGCTTGATATACAATGAATTCTTCTCCGTTCCTTATCATATATTTGGTCACTCTGCCTACAAATGCCGAGATGCCACATGCAGGTAACTTGAATCACTGTCCTTGAATCTTGGCATTTTCTGTTTGGTGGCATTTGATTTGAGGCATCAATTGGGGTCAGTAAATGAATATAGAGATAATAAAGTTATAGACGATAGGAGGGTTAGGGTACAAGAGGGTAAATACATTCAGTAATTGAAAAATAGTATTCATTTGAAAAATACATGTGCAATAAATTTGGTATATAGTGATCATCTTCCTTCTCTTCCTACTTCTACAGTAGTATACTTGGCTTTTGCTGAGTAATTTGATCAAGGGAAATTGTTGTATTCTTGGAATCTAACTAAACACGAGCAAGTTGAATTAGGTAATTGAAGTTTATTGACCTGAATATGGCTTGCTAGGAAATAGTTGACCTCTGAGATGCTTTTATTTTAACCTGATCTTAGACAAGATTTTTCAGCAGGCGCCTCAGCGTAAGAATAATTTCATATGTTTCCACTTTCTTTCCCCACCTTTCCAGTTTCATCTAGACCATTATCAAGTTTATAAAGGGTCCTTTGTTGTATAGTTATGTATACATTTTTATTTTTGTAAATTGTAGCTCTGATACTGTTGCTGTCTGTTGACCTTTACAGTGATGCTTATTCAGTTGGTTTAGTCAAATATCGGGATGCATACCCATTTGGTGTCGATCCAGGTTGGCGTGGAAGTCGTTCTGAGCTTCCTTTCTTGAATTCTCTCAAGATGAAGATGTCTATTTTGTTTGGGGTGGTGCAGATGAACCTAGGAATCATACTAAGTTATTTCAATGCACGTTACTTTGGCAACTCACTTGATATTAAGTGTGTTCGCGTTCCTTTTCTTTTTCCTAATTTTTCAATTTTTTAGAATCCAATGTAAGGGCTTAACTTGTGCTTTGTTCTTAGGTATCAGTTTGTGCCACAGGTGATCTTTCTTAACAGCCTTTTTGGATATCTCTCTCTTCTCATCATTATCAAATGGTGTACTGGCTCTCAAGCGGACCTGTATCATGTGATGATTTACATGTTCTTGAGTCCTTTAGAGGATCTGCGCGATAATCAGCTATTCTGGGGTCAGGGTGTACTTCAGGCACGATTTCTATTTTATCTTCTTGTATAATTTTGTTATATTGAGCAAATATAATTTGCAGCCTTAATTGTTCAATAAAAGTTTTGCAGGTCATATTGTTGCTTTTGGCAGTTATTGCTGTTCCATGGATGCTCTTCCCAAAACCCTTTATTCTGAAGAGACTTCACACCGAGGTAATGTTGATTTTCCGCCTGTTGTTTTTTCACTGGGATTCAACTATAGAATCTTTCCTACTTTTATTTTATCAATCAAAGTAAAGGGTCGCAAAACTTCCCTTCTTGTTTAAGCCCAGGTATTTTTTGTTTCTCTGCCCTTCTAACATACGCATCACTTCCTTTGTTAAGAACTTTTGCTGCATTATGAGTGTCTCTCCTCCTCTCTGTACGTTTGTGGCTTCTTTTTCTTTTTACCTGTATGAAGAAATAATTATGATAATATTTGAAGAATCATTTCCTTCGAGTTAAAATGTCTTTAATTAATAATTCCTTTTTCCTCCTTTTGCCTGAAATTTTGGCCTCAACCATTCTTTCCCCTATTTCTTAGATCTATATAGTTGCCTTTTAGTTAATTTCTCTGGAAACTTTGGATCTATCACACTTTGGACTGGGGTATACCTGTGTGCGTCTAACTACAATAACCCTGTGATTTTTTTTATTATTTATATATGTTTTGCTAATGGTTTAGTGTTTCAGTAATATAAATGTTGTCAAAAGAATGTATATTATATCTGACTCCTGAGAAAAATGAGTACTACATTATTGAGAATATCGGAATGAAAGAGTGCTGAATCTAAGCCCCTGTTTGAGCTCCATTCTTGAATTAATACAATTTTTTTTTCTTATTTTCAACCACACGTTATCCAATAAAATAATATTAGACGTATATCTAAAACTTTTCCTTCTTTTTTAACTACACATTCTCCAAAAAATCAGCATTCAAAAACACATTTTTTCCAAAATTCTAATTTTAACGAAGCCCAAACAGGAGCTAAATAGCAACTTATATAACTGTTTCAGTATCTTGTTGAAATATTCATCTCATATGGATATTCAAAACTGCTTTGGTGATGTTAAGCATCATGCACTGGCTGATTTGTCGGATTCTAATATTGGAAGTATAAAATTTGGAGAATGTGCAAGTCTACATTTTCCTGAGAAGCAGCATCGTGATTTGGTGTTTTAGATAGCTCATTTATCCTACTAATGAAATCCATGTAATAAGTAGATCATGGCTCTCGTTGTCCTAATAATATGTTTTGTAAGTTGAATTTCTTTTTGTACTGTTGTATTGGTGTATTAGAGCTACTTATTTAAGTTCTGAAACCTATGAATCAGTGATTGACTCAACCAACTTCTTTTACTTATCTAAGAGATTTCAAGGTCGGACATATGGAATTCTCGGAACCTCAGACATGTATAATGAGGAGGAACCTGACTCTGCAAGGCAACCACACCTTGATGAATTCAATTTCAGTGAGGTCTTTGTGCATCAGATGATACACGCTATTGAGTTTGTACTTGGTGCAGTTTCAAATACTGCATCATATCTTCGGCTGTGGGCTTTGAGGTGGGGGAATTTTTTATTTATGGTTCAATGTATTTTTATTTATGAATTTGTTCGTGAGGTAATTGTTATCCTTGTGTTATTGCAGTTTGGCTCACTCAGAATTATCAACTGTTTTCTATGAAAAAGTTCTTCTCCTTGCCTGGGGGTAAGTACTTATAGGACCCACTCTTGTGCATTCTGTTCCTTGTCCAATTTAACTTACTATCCTGCTGACTTTTACATGGTGTACGAGGCCCACAAGCAAATTTTATTTTTGCCCTACACTTAATGCAATTATCTATATGAAAGGAGAGTAGGTGGAAATGAGATAATCCTGCTCTAACTTATAATACTCATCTTCTTCCTATGCTCAACTGCAAGTGAGATCTATCCATGTTTTACACCTGTCTGTTGATGAATGCAGGTATGACAACATCGTCATACGATTGATTGGTCTGGCAGTTTTTGCTTTTGCTACAGCTTTTATACTACTAATGATGGAAAGTCTTAGTGCTTTCCTGCACGCATTGCGTCTCCATTGGGTTGAATTTCAAAACAAGTTCTACAATGGTGATGGCTATAAATTTAAGCCCTTTTCATTTGCCTTATTAACTGATGATGATGATTAGTGTCTTTTGTTGCTCCATATTCCTGAAATTTTGCAAAAGTAGCACAGGGAAAATGATAGTTTTTGGTGGCAATTGAGCCTCATATTTTTTGCTTCTCTTTAGCAAGGAACTGTAAAATTCCTGGCTGAAGATTCTTTAGATGCAATGGTATAAAAGGGTTATGCTGAGATTAGCCAAAGAGCTTTTAATTCTTTTTATCGTCTTAGGATTAAGGAGTTGTAAAGTTCGTAACCATGTGCTTTTATCTTTCTTTCGAGGCACATTTACACAAACCAATGTGTAGTGTAGGTTATGTTGGATATTATTCTTCTGTAATAATAATGAATCATATTCTTATAGATTTCTGAAAGTAGTTTGTTTGTAGAGTAGTTGAGCTCCATTCTCAATCAGTGCTGGATTTTTACTTGAATCCCTGCAGTGGTGCAATAAGATATCGTACATTGATTGCTCTAACTTGAGCAGTTTTACATTTACTAAAGTGCTCGTTTTTTATCGCTCCCTTTTTAGTGTTCTTACTTCAGCGTCTGTTTGAGCCCCATTTTTGTCAAAAATGCATTTTGAAATAGTATTTTGTTGGAGAATGTGCGTTTAAAAAATAAGGAAAAATTTTGAATTTATATGTAATATTGTTTTATTAAAGAATGTGATTGAAAATAAGAAAGAGAAAAATGTATTTTGAAAATAATGGGTACCAAACAAGACTCGATAAGATTAATATTGTATGAGAAAGTTGATTTGACGACATTGATCTGGACACATTTACATGGATTAAGTTTTGGTGATGTACTCTTAAATCTTAATAGATGAATGAGTAAGTTGGGTAATGTTCTGTTACATATTTGTACCATCCGCTGGTAGTGTTTGATAAAAAGTAGTAGTGCAGGCATTGTATTTTGTTGAATAAATCCCTACAAAAAAAAGTATCCGGTCAAACCTGTTTGATTTTATAGTTTATAATTAATTACTTTATAATTAAAATGCAAACTTAAAGTTTATTGGAGTTACAAATTAGTGTGGGCATGATAAATTGTATGCAATTTACCGTCACGTTACTTGACTTTCAGGTTTAAGTCAGCTGTCGAGTAGGGATTAAGCCATTGTTTTGTCTCCATCTTAAAGAGTTTTTGGGGGAAATAAATTATTTAGTGATTTTTTTGGAGAACGCATAGTTAAAAAGTGAAGAAATTTTTTTTGTGTAAAATATTTTATTATGTTAACGTGTGATTGAAAATGTGTTCGAAAAAAAAAGTCTAAAAAAGGAAACAAAGAGGCGCCAAATAAGTTTTAGATATGCTGTTGTTTGATACGATTAAAATCTAAGTTTAAATTTAAATTAAAGCCAATAATTAATTTTAATTACATGGTTTATGAAATCAACAACTTTTCAACCCCATATTTCATCAATTTTTATTAAAATTTACTAAAAATTTAATTTTAAATCCCACCAAATATAGGTCATTCCTCATTTTCAAACGGAAAAATTTGTACATGCCCTGTGATTAGAAAAGAATTCACACTTTTGTAACGATCCGATCGTGCACCGCAACTGTTATGATGGAGGTCTTGGATTCGAATCCTGGAGGACGCGTCAGAAATCCGTGAGAGGTAAGATGGGCATAGACCCTCCCAAAACGGACAGTACGTACGATATGATAATGACTGCGGAGCAAGGTCGAGTCGTTACAACTAGGATTCAACTTAAGCCTCTCATACAGACTCTCCCAAAGTGGACAGTACGTACGATATGATAACGACTGCGACGCAAAACTTTATTTTCCACCCCACCCCACTTCATCTTCTTCTCCAAAACTTTATTATTTTATTTAATCCCTTCGAAAACCCTCATAAATCACTCACCCCAAATTCCACATTTCTTCTTCTCATTCCCAGCTTTATTATGCTATTCACTTATGTTCAAAGGGCCATCTGTTCCCCAGTGTTAATATCTATGCTGCATAAATTCCATGTTACTGTTCTTGATTGTATTTGGGGGCATTTTGAAATATTACTTCTATACCTTGAGTGCCTTCTAACTATGTTTACTATGTAGACTTCATTTCTGTTATTGACAGATCAAATAAATTATATTAATGTTAGTATTTCTTTAAACGGTTATATTTACATCTAATTTTTTTTTTTTTAAACAGTTATATTTAGTTTTAATTTTGGCATTTTTACTATTGTTAAGGGCAAATTTGACTATAGGGGGATTTTTCGCACAAAATATTTCAATATGGGGTATTATGCGATTTTCAATAGGTATGGGTTTTTTTGCTGAATACTAACTTCTAAATGTAGACCCCAAACTACATTTATAATTGTCATTTTTTGAATTCACTAGATTTCACGCTCGACATTAATGAGTCTTCCAATTTTAGTGATGAAATCAAAAGAAAAAAGGGAGAGACGCCCGTCTATTCCAGAGAACACATTGGGCATCCTCATCTTGTGAATCTATCTATCAATATACTTCTTCTGGTACATCAGTAGATTATGGTACAGATTTCTTACAAGGTAATTTGATGTTTTCCTTGTGATTAAATCTGTTATTTACTTAGTAATATTGCGAAAAATGATGTAGCATATGCAATTAGATTTACATGAAATACATTGGTTATATTTACGAATAAAAATAAATCCTGTTTATCCATACGAAAGATTGTCATTCGTATTGTGAATACGAGAAGGTATATGATATTGTCATTTGTACATTGTCATCTTCATGTGTTTCAAATGATTTGATATTTCTAAAAATGGTGGGGGAATTCATTCAGATATTGCCTTTTTCATTTGCACACGTGATTCAATATTTGATCATGTGTTTATTTAAAATCTGAAATATATCATCTCTAATATCTCTTTTGTTTCCATATCCTCCCGCACAAATTTTATATGTATTTATCGTGAGTGTCTTTTTTCTCGGATGCAGTAAACGTGATTATAATCAATGGGACACATACATTTGGCCTCCTTTTGCCTTTTGGGTGCAAGTACTTTTAACTTCTCGACATAATAACGAATGAGTTTAATGTTAATAAGAGACGTTCAATATGTCCCCAATCCAGATTAAAAATGATAGTTTTGTGCAATTTTACTTGGAGTTATTGATAGACTCGGGTTTCCATGAGCATTGGTGTGTTCTGGAGTGCATGTCAAGGGCACAATTAAGCTATAACGTTCATATTCTGACAAGTGCTATAAAAATGGAAAGAACAGCAATTGGTAAGCATAGGGATGCATGTATGACTGCATATCTTACAATCTACAAGCGTGGACCTCAACCTGAATATCAGCACCAATACATTAGTAGAAAGTGGGCAACATTCAGAACACCAACTAGATTCACAACTTTCCAGGGGCGATATGGCAGTACAAATTTCAAGAATCCATGATTTTATGCACGGTATATGAAATTGTTGAACATGTATCGTCTGGAGACAAATGTTACTTAAAGTGATGTTACATGACAACACATTTTGTGACCGGGTGTGTGGATGACTTTCTCCCAAATTAAACATAGCATTTCACCTGTCGCTTAGAACACATATATGCGTTTAGAATTCGATGTGACATGGCATATCTAGATTTATCAAACCAGACAAAATGGGTTAGATTTTGATGCGTTCGGATCAAAATTGTTCCCCATTTCATCAATTTATCATTTATAGTGAACTCAGCGAACTTAATGATAAATAAGCCGCAATCATGGGTGCATCAAACCATGCAAAAATATGTTAGGAAAAAACTATATAAAAGTGAATTGCATACACTTAGTTTAAGCATCCAATTAATATTGTGGTATTGTTCTTAACACGTAAAATAATAATAATAATAATATAATTTGGATGAATGTAGAAGCATCAATTACATAGAATTTTCCGACCATTTCCTTAATAACCGCAATAATATCATGTTACTTGGAATAGAACGATATGAGGGACTGCATAATTATATACATATTGCAACAGACACCGACCACGTCGTAAGCAAATCATATTTCGGTTCATTGTTTTTTTTTTTAACTTCATAGAATAGACTAGGTTATCCCAATTCACTTTCATCAATCAAACTGATAAAATTGCATATATCACTAAAATTGGTGCTGCTTTTGTGCGTTGCCATGATCGTTCGGAAACTTACAACCCACTTCTGATATCAGTTTGTTAGAAAATAACGAAATAATATAGCAATATGAAATCAAGCAACAAGAACATAGATTTATGTGAAAATCCAACTGGGAAAAACCACGAGCAGATGCAAAGACTTCATTATAATGAAAGTAAGGATTTACAATATGTTAGATTAGATCTTCGAAGACTCTCTCCTGGATACCTTTATTTGTGAGTCTATCTCTATTAATCGAATCATCTCTTTTTTATATTCTATCAAATATGTGTAATACACAACATATTTATAATACAACAATCCCTAACATGTTAGGAGAATTAATACAATAAAGAATTTAACATAAGGTGAAGTCTTCATACAATGGGTAAACCCAATAATGGAATATTTGGGTTGGAATAGAAGTCAAAAACTACCAGTAATCAAAATTAGTGTCTACCCGGACTTCACCTCCGCTAGAGTAGAACCTGGTACCAAGTGAGCACAGGTCCCTGTTTTGAGTGATCTAGTGTCCCATGGGCGTTCAGCGAGTAGAGTTTCACATAAAACCTCTCTTAATACTTCTTCAATTTTATTTCCAAACAAATACTCAACAAGAATTCAGATTACAACCCAACTCTAAAAAATTCTACCTTAAGGCGAATTCCATTGCAAGGAATAAAACTTAACTCTTCAATAAACTCAAAATTTTTCCAAACACAAATTAATCCACCTCTTCCCCAAAACTCATGAACTTGGGCAAACTCAACATCTATGAATTGAATCCAAGCACTACTTACCAACAAAATTACATTGGGCACCAACACTGATAGAATGATCACCATGAACAACAAAATCATTAAGCTCACAATTAACTCAATTCGAGTTACCAAATTTGCTCGAATTATCCCCACAAGCAACACAATAACCAATATCACAATTAACCCCACTTGAGCTATTGGCAAGTTCTTCAATACTAATTTTGCTCGAATTATCACCACGAGCAACTCAACCACAACCAAGTCCACCTGAGTCAACGCTTATCAAACCATAAGCTACCACATCAGCTTCACCAAACCTCTCCCAAGGTCTAATATATCTTTTCTTCAATTTAGTGACAGCTGAATCAAACGTGATCATCGGTCATCCAAGAATATAACATGGACCTTCTCTGCCCCTTTATCATAATCCTAGCACATTTGTTGTCTTTCAGAACTCTACATGTACCCATGTACTTGTACCTTTTTGAATCAAGAGTACTCAAGGAGATAATATTTCTTTGCAAATCTGAAACATGTCTAACCTCACCTACTGTCCTGACTGACCCATCAAACATCCTAATTTTGACCTTACCAATACCAGCTATCTTAAAAGGCACATAGGGATACATGTATGACTGCATATCTTACAATCTACAAGCGTGGACCTCAACCTGAATATCAGCACCAATACATTAGTAGAAAGGGGGCAACATTCAGAACACCAACTAGATTCACAACTTTCCAGGGGCGATATGGTAGTACAAATTTCAAGAATCCATGATTTTATGGACGGTATATGAAATTGTTGAACATGTATCGTCTGGAGACAAATGTTACTTAAAGTGATGTTACACGACAACACATTTTGTGACCGGGTGTGTGGATGACTTTCTCCCAAATTAAACATAGCATTTCACCTATCGCTTAAAACACAATGGGATGAAGGTGACTGAATAAACATTAGTAATATGCCACAAAATTAACATCACACCAACATCCTAAAAACATCAAAACAAGCTACTCTTGAAAACATCAAAACAAACTATTCTCAAATGATACTAATCCAAAATTGCCACAGATTAACATCACACCGACATCCTAAAAACATCAAAACAAAAATAATACTAATTGAAATCTGCCACAAAATTAACTACATACCAACTTCCTAAAAACCACAAAACAAACAATTCCAGACACTAGTCAATAACTACCCCTTCATCTTCTTGTCCTACATGCATGAGGTTAAAATTGTATCGTATGCTTCAATCTGCTTCCCGTAGTCGTGCTTGAATAGTTGATAGGTTAGGTTAGATCTTGATGCGTTAGGATCAAAATTGTTCCCCATTTCATCAATTTATCGTTTATAATGAACTCAGCGAACTTAATGATATATAAGCCGCAATCATGGGTGCATCAAACCATGCAAAAATATGCTAGGAAAAAACTACATAAAAGTGAAGGTTTAAGCATCCAATTAATATTGTGGTATTGTTCTTAGGGAAAAATTCATAAATCTCACTTTAAGTAAGTCACAACTCACAACTCAGGTCACAAGTCACAATGCATGGTTATTTATTTATAATGATTGATAACATGATAAGGCTCATGTCTCACATTTTTATTAAT
>CAIGRS010027138.1:0-12094 GCA_903798395.1 Fraxinus floribunda
TTTTTTTTTTTTTTTTATATCTTTTCTTTTTTGTTTGTTTATAAGGGGGAGTAAATTTGTCATTTTACATGATCTTGAAGTAAAAAATGTACAGAATTTGTTATTAGGGACCTACTTTCTCAAATATTGGGATGTTTGCTACAATTTTTAAAGGTTGAAGCATCTCCCAACTATTTTTGAAAGGTCGGGTGACCAAATATGAAATTTTCCCTAAACGATTATAAATTTAGCCCATGTGGTAATAGTAAAAGTTAATAATTAAGTTTAATCATGTATTTTATAGGATCCACAACTTTTCAACTATACATTTCATCAAGTTTTATCACAATCTATTAAAATTTTATTTTAATCCCCACCAAATAGAGCTTAACAAGGATGTTAGGACTTGTTGACCTCAATAAATGGTCACGACACGTTGCCAACATAATAATAATAAGAAGGATGTTAGGACTTGTGGAAATATGAATAAGTTGAAAAGTCAAAATATAAATATGCTTCTTTAACTGGGTCAATTTTAAAATACCCCTAGCTCGGTGGTGGGTTTGGGCGGTCGAGTAGAGTTGGCCACCGCTTGGTGTGGTGCTACGAGGTGAGTATTGGGGGTGGCGGAAAAGAAGACGGTGTTAGAGAAGAATGGAAATGATTCCCTTGAAATATGCAGGGTGCTTAACGGGATGTGGCATACTAGTGGTGGATGGGGCAGAATCGACCGCGAAGACACCGTCGAAGCTATGTTCAAATACACTGATGCTGGTCTCTCCACCTTCGACATGGCTGACCATTGTACGCAATTTTACCCCTCTGCCCCCATCCCCTGAATTATGGATTTTTTCTATTTTTTTATTTTTTTTATGGCGCGTTTGATCTTGCTTAAAAGCCAAAGCCTGACATTTTTTGCACCCTTAGAAAGTGTAAGAAATTTGTTATTTTATATATTGGGGCAAAAATGTCTTTTAAAATATAGACAGATGGGGGAGAATACAGGACTGACACATAGGTTGAAGCCATTTCCACAAGTGCAGAACAACTTATTAACTAATCTTTCGCCCTGACTTTCACAATGGCACAAATATTAAACCTTTCATTTAGCCAATTCACTTTGAACTCGATATTTTGGTGTGTGTTAATTGAGGATAAGCAAAGAGTGGAAGTTAGGAATGGGAAAGATTCGTTGAACATTTGCAGTGGTTAATGGCTAATGGGATGTGGCAAGTCGGTTCGTCGGCTCATCAAAACGAGCCACAAGCGAGCCGAGAGCCGGCCTGCTTGGCTTGTTTTATGACGAGCGGCTCGTAGGGTCGAGCCACGAGTTGGCTCGTCCAAAATCGATTTTTTCTTTTAATTATAAAAAGGCGTATCTTATGAAAAATACGAGCCGAGCCGAGCTTAACTTAGCTCGGCTCGCCGAGTACCCATTTTAGGAGAGCTCGGGGCACGAGCCGAGCTCGCCCAAAATGGCACGAGCTTAAGCTCGGCTCGTGCGGACACAAGCATAGCTCGTGTGGGTAAGGGCCGAGCCGAGCCACCCCTAGATGTGGCAGACTAGTGGTAGATGGGAGAGTATTGATAGAGGCGATGCAGTCGATACCGTGCTTCAATACGTGGATACTGGACTTAATACTTTTGATTTAGCTGATATATGTAAAGCACATGATAACATTTAAGATTGATTAGTATTTACTCATTTCATTTATGCTTCTGCAGAAACCTATTCTAATTACGACAAAGTTTGAGTAGCTATTAGTTTAAGTCCTGTAAGATTGCTGCAAGTTCTTGATGATTGTTTTCACTTGTGAGTTATGAGTATGTACAATCTTGACACACCTTGAGTATAACACATGAGACACAAATCTAGATGTGCTTTGAAATGCAACTGTTTACTTACTGGCTTGAGCATTTTATGCATATGATTAGTGGTTCTCCAATTTACTTGTGCTTAGTTTGCAGATGGACCTGCAGAAGATCTATATGGTATATTCATTAATAGTGTACGTCAAAAACGCCCCTCGGAGTATCTAGAAAATGTTAGAGGGTCAGCGATGAAATTATTGTTTATCTTGGCATGGTTTTGTAAATTAATTATCGATTGTTTGCAATAGCTTTTAGAAATAATGTGTATTTAGTGTGTACCGAGTAGTTCCCATTCATGATCTTGATTCTTAAAGTGAAACCAGAGTGCTTGTTTCTTTTTTTTTTTCTTTGTCTCTTCCTGTTCTAGTGGAATTATGAAAGATAATGAAGTCGCCTCGTATAAGATGCATTTGAAGTGTGTAGGAAGAGCAACCGAGAAAGGATTATTTTCTGTTGCAGTTTTTGGAGTAATATTTATTTTCTCTCTATGCAATCTTACCAAATGGGTGCCACCACCAGTCAAGATGACTATTAGCTTTGTTTGGCAGAGCATAAACGTGTTACGAAAGAGGATGGATTTTGCGTCTTTGGACATGCTTCAGTTTCACTGGTATGCAATGTCATTTTTCNTGCCACCACCAGTCAAGATGACTATTAGCTTTGTTTGGCAGAGCATAAACGTGTTACGAAAGAGGATGGATTTTGCGTCTTTGGACATGCTTCAGTTTCACTGGTATGCAATGTCATTTTTCAGTTTCTTGTCTTGTTCTATATGAACTTTTGACCACATATAAACTCAGATGTGTATATATTGATTAACAGAACATCCATAAATTATCAAGAACTCTTGTACAGAGGATCGTTTTACCAATATTTGGTGGGCATGAGAATGGTGGTGTATAAATTGAGAAATCATTCCTCTCTACATTGGTCTTATTTCAGTCATTCCTCTGAAGTTTTGAACAGCACATTTGATTATGACTTTTTCTTCGTTCTGTTTTACTTAGGTGGGACTATTCTAATATTGGCTACCTTGATGCACTTAAACACCTAACAGATTTGAAAAAAGGAGGTTTGTTTGCATTCAGTAGTCTTTCCATATCTAAGCCGAATTTCTTGATTAGACCAGGTTACTTCAGTGATTGGCATGCTGGTAAGATCAAGACTGTTGCATTAACTAACTTTGATACGGAGAGGTTGCAAAAAAATCTTGGAAAATGGGATTCTGGTCGTTAGCAACCAGATGATAAAATTATTTATTGATAGAGCACAAAGTTAGCAGAATATTATTAGAGAGTTTTATTCCTTCTTTAATTGTAATTCCATTATAATTGTCTCCTTATTTAGCTGATTCTACTTGCCACTGTATAGACAAAATTAGTGGGATTGACATTGCTAGATTAGTGGAATTGATCTCCCTTGACAGTATATATATATTTGTAAATCATTCCTGTCAAATATTATTGGAAATTCATTCAATTCATTTATGGTATCAGAGCCCCTCTATCGTGAATAGAGTTTGATCATATTGCCTACCCTAGTTGTGTTCCCTCCTTTTTTTCACAGCAATGGAAGAATCCCAGACTCCTGTCACAAAAGCAACAGCCTTAGCAAAAGTGTCTGAGCCAACAATCGTCTCAGCACCTATAAATGCTATGGCTGATGGTAATCTATCTCCTGCCAATGGAAACCTAATATCTCTTAATGCCTCCTCTCAAATTCCCTTCCAGCTTGCAAAAAATGGTGGAAATTATTCATCGTAGAAGTCCCAGATGACCAATCTTCTCTTTGGCTATGGACTCCTTGAGTTTGCTGATGGAACTTATCCCTGCCCACAGAAAATCGATTCTGGATATTCTTTCTGGACTCGTCATGATCGATTGGTGCTACTTGGAATTTAGGCCACTGTTCATAGCACAATCAGCCCGACGATAAACAACTGTACTACCTCTGTAGATGCCTGGAACAAACTGGAAACGAGTTTTGCTAATCGTTCAAACACTCGAATGCTCTCCATTATGTCATCTCTTATGTCAAACAAAAAGGAAGGAAAGACAGTGGCTACTTATATGAGTAGGGTGAAAAGCCTCTGATGATCTCGCAGCCATTAGACACCCTCTGAATGATGCTCAAATCATGTCCTACACTTTGAATGGATTTGGTGATGAATTTAAAGAATTAACGGCAGCGATCCGTGTTCGTGACACGCCTATCATCTTTGAAGACTTCTATGATAAATTGCTTGATGAAGAATTAATTCACAACCATGGAGAGGCAAAGGAAGAAGATGTTCAAGTCACTGCACATCTAACACAAAAATGTCATGGTGGTCGAGGAGGACATCGTAGTGGTCAAGGAAGCTATCGTGGTAGCTACATCAACAATACTCATGGTTTGGATAGAAGTTTATATGGACATAATTCTCAGCCTAATCATATGCAAACCAATTGGAAGCGACCTTGTGGACGAGGTATGAATTCCTCTCATCTCCAGTCACATTCACAGAATCCAAATCTTTATCAGAGGAACCAAGGCCAACATCGCATTATCTGTCAATTGTGTGATAATCGGGACATTGTGCAAGGACCTGTCACTCTCGTGGATAGCCTTCTTCTTATTCTTCTCGACCTCAAGCAAATCTTGTCGAAGGAGAACCAAATCATTCGAATAACAATTGGGTTTTGGACACGGGGGCCACACATCACATTACACTTGATCTCTTGAATCTCTCTATGCACTCTGATTATGTTGGAAATGAGGATGTTGTAGTAGGAAATGGTAATAGCATCTCTATTTCTCATGTTGGTTCTTCTTCAATTAATTCCCTTGATGCCTCATTTACATTAGATAATGTTTTGTGTGCCCCGTTAATAAAAAGGTACCTAATATATGTTTACCAATTCTGCAAACAAATTAATACTTCAATTGAGTTTTTTCCTAACTATTTTCTTGTGAAGGACTTGAATACAGGGGCATCCTTGGCGAAAGGCCGGAGTAGACACAACTTGTATAAGTGGTCATCATCAGCCTCAACTACGAAGCCATCCTACTCACTCCTTCTGCCTCAATTACTCTCTCTTCTCAACTATGGCATCAACGTCTTGGTCATCCTTATTCGCCAATTCAAAAGAAAATCCTAGCTAACAATAAAATTCTTTCAACGAATTCTCCTACAAATAAAGTTTATGATTCTTTTCTTTGTAACAAAAGTCATAAACTATCATTTCGAAATTCTTCTATTATCTGTAATAAACCAATTCAAGTTATTTATTCAAATGTTTGGGGTCCTGCCCCTATGACCTCGTTTGGAAATTTTTGGTATTATGTCATTTTTATAGATTATTTCACAAAGTACACCTGGTTATATCCTCTAAAGTTGAAATCTGATGTGCTTAAGGTTTTTGAAAACTTTAACCTCATTGAAAACTACTTTCACACAAAAATTAAAACTGTATACACCGATGGTTGTGGAGAGTATCAAGCACTCTCTCACCTCTTAACCCATCATGGAATTGAACATCTTACCTCTCCTCCTTACACACCTGAACATGTCGGCTCTGCTGAACGTAAACAACGTCACATTGTGGAAACTGGCTTTACGCTTCTCCACAATGCTGTTGTCCCTCTTCGTTTTTGGTCTCATGCTTTCCAAAGTGCAATATACCTCATCAATAGAAAACCTACACCAATTCTAAATTATGATGCACTTTATCAGAAATTATTTGTCCATAAACCCAAATATACTTCCCTAAGAGTCTTTGGATGTCTTTGTTACCATTGGCTTCGCCCATATAACACCCATAAACTCGAACCTCGTTCATGACCGTGTGTATATCTTGGCTTTTCCCTTTCTCATCACTCATTTTTGTGATTTAATCCTCACTCAAATCGTCTCTTTGTATCTAGACACGTTGTCTTTTTTGAGAAACTATTTCCCTACAAAACTAACTCACATCCTGACCTAAGCATCTCTTCAAAAACATTCTCAAGGTATCTATCAATTTTTATCGACAAGAACTTAGACCACATCACAGCTTCCGCCGAAGATGATCCTGACTCTATCGTCCTAACAGCCTTCGTACCACTCTTGTTTCCAAAAACTCCATCTATCCATTCATTGCATGATCAACAAGTTTTTCCACTTCGCTCTCTCCTAAGGCTGCTTCTCGACACTCTCCAACACAAGTAAGTAGTTTATCTTCTCCTTCTACCACATATGCAGATCCTAACCCTATAGAATCATCCTCCCCATGCCACGACATCAACCAAACTGTCCATCAAACTGAAGTTATTCATTCCCTTTCGTATCAACCAGATATACCATCTCGCATGGTCACTCGTTCTCAAAATAATATCTACAAACCAAAACAACCCTTCTCCCTAAATATCATTATCTCTCTCTCCATTTCCCAAATAGAACCTTCATCATTTACCCAAGCCAACAAACACTCTTATTGGCGTGATGCCATGAAAGATGAATTTCTTGCTCTTCAGAAAAACAAAACTTGGTCCCTTGTTCCATTCTCCTCTACACAAAACATTGTCGAGTATAAATAGGTCTATCAGATTAAAAGGAACCGCTCTGTTGCTCGCTATAAGGCACATCCCGTGGCAAAAAGTTTTCAACAACGACCTGGAATTGACTTTACAGAAACCTTTAGTCCAGTTGTAAAACCAGCCACCATTCGCCTTGTTCTAACTATTGTCGTTACTCGTGGTTGGGTTTTGAATCAATTGGATATTAATAATGCCTTCCTACAAGGTACTTTATCTGAATGTGTTTTTATGCAACAACCTTAAGGATTTGTTGATCCTCAATATCCTTCTCATGTTTGCAAATTACATAAAGCAATCTATGGTCTTCGTCAAGCTCCTCGGGCATGGTACAATGAACTTCATTGTTTTCTCCTTGGCTATGGATTTATTAACTCTAAGAGTGATACCTATCTCTTTATCTACACTTTGGGAACTCGTATCATGTACTTGTTTGTGTATATGGACGACATTATACTTACCAACAATCACCCTCCAACTCTTCATGAATTCACCAGTCAGCTCTCCAATAGGTTTTCTGTCAAAAATCTTGGCAAGTTCAGCTACTTCTTGGGTATTGAAACAACTCGGACTTCCAATGGTTTGTTCCTATGTCAACGAAAGTATATTCTAGAGCTACTTTATCGAACTAATATGCAAGAGGCAAAGGAAGTTAGTACCCCACTATCCAATTCAGAAATGCTTCAACTTGATGCTGGTTCCTCTGGACATGATCCAACTGAGTATCATCAAGTACTTGGCTCACTTCAATATCTTTCTCTTACACGACCTGATGTTAGCCATGTCGTTAACAAGTTGGCTCAATTCATGCATAAACCAACTTCTAATCATTGGCTTGCTGATAAACGAGTACTTCGGTATCTCAAGTGAACCTCCCATTAGGGTGTCTTCATTTCAGCTCAATCCTCTCTTGCACTTCATGCCTTTGTCGATGCAGACTAGGCTGGTGATGCTGATGCACGTCACTATACATCTGCCTATGTTGTATTTCTTGGCTCCAATCTTGTTAGTTGGAGCTCTAAGAAACAATAGCCCGCTTCTCAACCGCGGCTGAATATCGTGCCATTGCTGCTACCACCGCTGAGGTGAATTGGCTCACTAACTTGATGTGTGAACTTGCTGTAGCAATTCTAGCTCATCCAACAATCTACTGTAACAACATTGGAGCCACTTACTTATGCTCTAATCCTGTTTTTCACTTACATATGAAACACATTGCCATTGATTTTCATTTTGTGCGTGATCAAGTGTCTTGCAAGTTGCGTCGCATTTGACATGTTCATACTACAGACCAACTTGCTGACTGTCTCACTAAACCTCTAGCTCGGAAGCAGTTCATAATTCATTGGTCCAAGCTTAGTGTCCTTCTCGGACCCTTACGCTTGCGGGGGCATGATAGAGCACAAAGTTAGCAGAATATTATTAGAGAGTTTTATTATTTCTTTAATTGTAATTCCATTATAATTGTCTCCTTATTTAGCTGATTCTACTTGCCACTGTGTAGACAAAATTAGTGGGATTGATCTCCCTTGACAGTATATATATTTGTAAATTATTCCTGTCGAATATTATTGGAAATTCATTCAATTCCTTTATTTATGTGGTTCTTTCTCAAATTCTTTTTTCATTTTTGATGCATTCCTAAATGATGTGGAGCAAATTGAATGGGAATGCTCTTGGTTTCTTCAGGTGCAACATTCAATTATTGACATGCGTCCTCAACAAAGAATGGCAGAGTTGTGGCAGCTCTCTCTCTCTCTCTCTCTCGAATAATTTATTGAAACTGTTATTGATACTCCACATTATGTACTGCTTTAGTTAATTGCTCAAACTACAAATATTGGCATTTTCTCTATAATTTCTTTAAAAAAGTTTCTTGATACAAACTTTTCTATTCCTTTCGCCGGTCCTCCATTAAATACTCTCCTTCACTGCAGAAGTACAAAAGGGTAAGTCTTCTAAATAGAGCTAGAGGTGGCAATCGCCGAACGGCTCATCGGCTTGGCCGCTCGGCTTGTTTGATGAGCCCAAACCCTAGCCGAGCAGGCTAACTAGCAAGGTGAGCCGAGCCCGCTCGGCTCATTTTTGCTCGTGGGATCATCCAAAATCGAGGATTTATTTATTTTTTATTTTTATTTTTTACCAAA
Organism: Fraxinus floribunda; assembly: GCA_903798395.1. Lineage (NCBI taxonomy): Eukaryota > Viridiplantae > Streptophyta > Magnoliopsida > Lamiales > Oleaceae > Fraxinus > Fraxinus floribunda. Next base: position 8,553 of record CAIGRS010027138.1, read on the forward strand.
AAAAAAGGTTTATCTTTAAAAAAAATGACGAGCTCGTGCGTATACGCCGGCTCGGCCCATTACCACCTTTAAATAGAGCATATCTAACCAAAAATGATGTGAATGTTTGTTGCTGGTTTCTTTAAAATAACACAAAAAGTTCCCACCATAAAATCTATATCAATGATAAATCAACCCATTGAATCTTAAAGTCGTGACATATCTTTAAAATCTCAAATTTCCAACCAAAAGAAGCATAATAACTGATAATTTTCTAAAAAACTGACGAAAAAGAGTGTTGCTTGGTGTACATGGACCAGTTTCACAGGTCCTATGTAGGGTCCGCACTATTTTATTTTGTTAATACATGTGGAGCCCACCCTTTTGTGAGTGGCATGTAATACCCCTGTGAACCAATCCTAATAAGAATTATTCGACGAGAATTTATTGTCTCCTTCATGTTGTCCAAGAAAACTTCATGCTAACCTAAAAATTTCTAGGCATCTAAAAAGTATAAGTAACAAATGAGCCAGTACTCGGTGAGTGAGAGCCAGCACTCTTCTACCAAATACTATACTCAGCAAGTAATTCCTCAACTTTTTGCACAGATTGAGTATGAAACAAAGTTCATAAGAGCATTAGTATAAGTAACCTTTACCAATGTTACAGATTTTGGAGACATAAATTAAACAAAATAATTCAAGAAATAGCATTGAACTTGATCGGAAACTTTATATATAGCTCACATAGGATGCGATGCTCGAGCCTCATAATCGCAGAATCGTGTGTATCATATGAACCTCTAGTCAGAGATCTAAGCAGATGAACCAATTGCCAGAGGTACGAATAGATGAATCGACAATTGAAAGACGAATGACCCTAGAGACAACACAAGATAAACCAAGAAGGAACTGATAGTTAACAGAAATCACATATATCCCCATGTAACCTAATTGAATATTTCAATGGAAACTAGAGTTACGATTATGATGTTTATTATAAAATGCAACTTTTATTAGATATACCACATGATTGAACAGAGTAACAATTTCGTTGTTTACTCTAATTTTTTTTTCCAAAATAAAGTTCACCTTATTATTTTCATCCAATTATAATCTTTTCTTTGTCAATCGAATATACATATTATTCACATTCTTTATTGTCTAGCTATATAATGGATATGTCCAGAACAATTCAAAATTTAGCCTTTGTTTGGGTCTGCTAAAAAAGTTGGATAAAATCTAAGTACAGCAGGCACCTCCCCAATAGGGGGGTGACATTTGGCACTTTGTCAACCATTTTTGTCACCCCTTTGTACACATAGCAAGGTTCTTTCTCTTTCTATTCAGTAGTATGCAAAAGGAGTGATAGAAATTGTTTAGAACTTGGTCATAGCCTTAATTGATAGAGTAGAGAGTAAAGGGAGTAATCCTATGGTACTCCGTTCTCATTCTTTGTTGCCCATCTTTATCTATCAATGTTTGTTCATTAACCCTTGTCCTTGTGGTAACATCTTCTTGGCAAACTATTGAGATAGAAGAATCTCCAAAATTTGGACCTCTACATTTTTCAAGACAAACCAGTTTACCATTATTCTGTCAATAATGCATTAATGTTTCTGAGGGAACCAGCCACTATAATCACATTTGGTTAACAAGTTGTTACGAAAAATATATGCAGATGGTCGATGCTTGGGGAGGATGGAGTCAATTCCAAGTTATGCTTCAGACCCTGAAGAAAGTAGCTTCTAAACACGGCATCTCCATTCCAACATTTGCTGTGAAATACATCTTTGATCAGGTACCAAAATTTCCCTTGGTCATCATGAAATGAAAAAAATTATATCTTAGCATTACGTGAAGACTTATTCTGGTTTGTCCTTGGAAAAGGTCACGAGTGACTAACGGTGTCCTATCATGCACAAGGAAGAGCATACATAAAGACTTATTCTGTTGGCCACGTGTCGGAGCCATTTTTCAAGGTCAACATGATGGATTAATTTTGCTCTGCAGTGGCAGGGTCGATGATAGGTGCACATTAAGGCCACAAATGCTGTGTGATCTCTTGTTCTTGATGAAGATGTCAGCAGCATACAAGAACTTTCCAAGAAAGGAAAAAATCTTCTAAATGTAACTGGTGACTGTGGAGATGAATATAGGCACTGATTACATGCTTCAATCTTGTTAATTACTGTTGGGTTTATGGACACCACATATCTCCACATTGGTATGATATTGTCCACTTTGGGCATAAACCCTCATAGATTTGCTTTTGGATCTGGTTTGTCCTTGGAAAAGGTCAGGAGTGACTAACGGTGTCCTATCGTGCGCAAGGAAGAGCATACATGAAGACTTATTCTGTTGGCCACGTGTCGGAGCCATTTTTCGAGGTCAACATGATGGATTAATTTTGCTCTGCAGTGGCAGGATCGATGGTAGGTGCACATTAAGGCCACAAATGCTGTGTGATCTCTTGTTCTTGATGAAGATGTCAGCAGCATACAAGAACTTTCCAAGAAAGGAAAAAATCTTCCAAATGTAACTGGTGACTGTGGAGATGAATATAGGCACTGATTACATGCTTCAATCTTGTTAATTACATTGTTTCATATTTATTACAGAAATGAATCTGATACTGTTTTCCTTGTGTCTTTTGTACTGTGAACACTTCTTTTCATAATTTAATATATTAACCATTTCAGTTTCATAAGATCATTTGACTATATTAAATATTGACTGTATTTAAATACTGTTTTCCTCTTCCTTTTTTAGCGTTTAAATTATATTGTATATTTCATGTAAAACTTGAAAATGGAAAAAAATTATGTCAATAATGTAATGAAGAGCCTCGGCAAAAGTTAATTTATGGAGAGAAGGATGAAAGAGAAGAAAATAAATAAATAAATTGGATGAGAAATGAACAATAATTAAAATTTTGAAGAATAATAAAATAGTTAATATGTGAGTCTAATATTTTCCTTGGCATAGCTTAATATTTTCCTTGGTAGAGGTTCGACCATTATAGGGTTAGGAGCTGGAGTCTCCTATGAGAATTTTTTTAAGTTTTATAGAAGTATTTTAGAAATTTCGTATATGTTTTTAGGTCGTTCTAATCTTTTATTTCAATATAAATGATATTAAGACGACTTTTCATTCTGTGTATCGTACAAGAGAGAAACGAGAGTCCAACAAATTATAATTTTCTTTTTGATATGATGCAGTAGCATTGCCTGCAATAACTCTCACATTGAGGGAAAGCAAGTTAAATCCTACATTATTCTTCCTTTCCTTAGATTATTAATAACTCTTTGACGTAGCGGAAGATTATAGGAAAGATGAACAACCTCACAAAGATGAGAGAAAACTCACGAGAATTTTATTCAATTCAATAATCTGTTGGGGGAAAGAAAAATGTGTTGCTTCCAGATAAGGGCTCAGTAAAAACAGTTGGGAATGACGTCAATTTACTGACCAGAGTGAAGTTCGAGACAAACATGGAAGGATATGGGGTAGTGTATGTGCTGATGGAAAAGTCCGTTGACCGTGAGCAGGAGGTCACTCGTA
>CAIGRS010027205.1:0-10012 GCA_903798395.1 Fraxinus floribunda
AGTAAGCCTCCTCAAACCGAGACCCCCCAATCTTAATCTTGCACGTCTTAATTGTTTCATTGGCACCTTATCTAAGATTAAGATTGATTTTAGAATTCTTCTAAAGGAGAAACAAGTTTCCCAAATTGTCATGATAAATTTGTGGGTCAAACGGGCTTCAGCCGGTCTGGTGCCAAGCTTTTTACAGGGCCGAGCCGCTCTGGGCATGGGACCGGCTCATTTTGACACTATGCGTATACTTCAAATGACTCTCTTTATATGCTCTGGTCTCTCACCTTTCTTTTCAGGTTGTTATCTTTACATGTCTCACTTTGCTCAACTGAACCCACCTACCACAGTCTCTCTCTCTCTCTCTCTCTCTCGGTGTATTCGATTAGGGGAGGAGTCTTTCAATGACCTTGACCGATGAACTAACACAATTGCTGAAAAGATACTAAAGAATATGAAAGGAAGGAAAACATTGCTCTATGACCCCGTCAACCCCTCCTATTTTATAGATTCTTCAATGAATGATTGCCTATAACTTTTCTTAATTTTGTGCTAAATCATGATCCATGAACAGAATAAACTAATAATCAGGCAACGAAAGGTTTTCTCTTTTCTTTACTAAAGCAACCATTTCAATCATGGCTGAACTGACTCGTGAGTAGAGATATAAAATATGTCTGGTCAGGTCCATGGGAGTCCCTCGACAATCAGGGCTGTGCTAAGCTCTATGGCCACTGTGCCGATGGGCCATCAGCCCTGTGAGGTCTAGATAATTTTACACGTGTTGGATCAAGGGTGACTCGACGTTAACAAGTTCAACAACAGACAATGTTAGCCGACACAACTTGATCATTACATGATAAATGAGTCCTTCCACGGACTATATGATAAGGTGTACGAGGATGAGATAATTTTAGACTCGTGGATTCAAAATAGCTGATATGAACTTCTTCGAAATCGGATCGTGCCAATCTTGCACCAATCGATTTGCAGCACATCACAAATGGTGGCAAGGGTTTATTGAAACATCTTGCACAAAGAATGCTTAAATGAGTTTTAACAATGCAGGTCAATAATTTATGACTAATGACAGAATCTAACTCGAGTGCTTTTCACATTAATTCAGTTTCAAACCAAGCCAATAGAGACTACATGAAGAATATATTGCTTTGTTTGTGGAATGAATTATAAAATAATGGTGTTTTAAAACTGAAAAAGTTGACAAACTCAAAACATTCCAAGTGGAGCAGATAGGACAGATAAATTTAAGTCTTAATGGACACTAACTTAAACAACTCAGATTTAAGAATTTAACAGTGATTCAAGTATTCAATAGATTATGTTACTGGTTTGGACCAACTCGGTCTATGTTTTTTTTTTTTAATAATGTTATTGATAAGTGTAAGTTCCGCACTTATGTAGCGCTTAATTGAATTTAATTGCTGATAATTTTAGGTCGATTTTATGTTAAACTTTCGTTTTAGTTGTGTATATGATTTGACTCAAGCTAGATCACAATAAAATACTCATCAGAGCAAATTCAACGAACCCTAGCGCTTAATTGAATTTAATTGTTGGTAATTTTAGGTCGATTTTATGTTAAACTTTCGTTTTAGTTGTGTATATGATTTGACTCAAGCTAGATCACAAGAAAATACTCGCCAGAGCAAATTCAATGAACCTAGCGCGAAAAGAAACAAAGTAAGTATTTTAAAATTTTGTCTATTTTCAATCCGTCTCAAGTTTGGATTGTTGGGAAATAAAACGGATCAAGGTAACATAGATGAGAAACAAGATAAAAAACCACGAGGAATAAATGAAACGACATCTTCTCAATAAAAACACGTTGAAAAAAGGGAAAAATATTTTTTCAAAAATCCAACTAATTTTGATTAAAAAAAAAAAAACCTAACATGGATTGCTTAATTAGTTAGTGTAATTAGCGAGAGGGGTTCATGTTGCTTTGAGTTGACACTGAGATAAAATCAAGTGACATTCTTTCTTCAGTCCAATCTCCATAAAAATAATTGTAAATATACCGAAGGCAACTAACAAATTGGAAATTGAAACCTTTGAACCAGTCTTCCTTTGACTTAATGTACGTGCCTTTTGGCAAACGTCTGATTTGCTTCATATGATATAATAAGTACCGTTTGGTGGAGATTAAAATTAAATTTTTAAGTAGATTTTTATAGAAGTTGATGAGATATGTACAGTTAAAAGTTGTGGAACCCATAAAATATGATTAAAATTAATTGTTAACTTTAATTTGAATTTGAATTTATACCAAACAGGGCAAAATCTGGAAAGCAGCCTTTTAAATAATATAGACTGTATTTTATTAAGAATTTTCTTGTAATTTTGAAAAAATGTCAACATCTAAAGAATCTTTAATTTTTTCAGCATACACACCTAATAGTAGAGATATCAAAAGGGTCTATCCCAGCCGAGCGACTTACCCACTGTTGAGCTTGGCTTGGCCAACCACGCAAGCCAGCTCCCGGTTGCATATAGCGACGATTCGAATCGAGCTGACTCATTCTCCAAAAAGTCTCGATTCAGCCCTTCAAATATTTTTTTTTATTGAAAATTATAATTTTACTCACTAATGACAATTTGACTTAGGAACAGTTGACGAGACGACGAGCTCGTGAGCCAAATCGAACTTAGCACAAATTTTCCGCTGCTCGACAATGCAAATCAAGCCAGCTATGGTCATTTATGGGTTTAGCCAAACCAGTAAACGACTCACTCCACTTAAACAATTCGTCTGACTTAACATTCCTACCTAACCGATAACCTGCCTGATTGATAAAGACTTCCTATAACAATGCCAAAATACCATAATTTATGTCACATGTAAATGGTCCCAATTGAACTAGGTCAATAATCTCATGCTATTTCTTTATTCCATAAACATTCAAAAGTCCAATCCTTTTAGGTATTTTTAGTATCTTAATATATCCATACTATCAAAAGCGATTACTTGACTTATAAGCAGGTTAGTAACTTTTTTTCACTGTTAATTTTTTTTTTTGTTTTACCTAATTCTGAAATTGATTACTATATACTTTACCTGAATCTACGTCTTTTGATTAATAATAGAACATAATTGAAAAGTTTTAACACTTTTTTTGATACATGCATGACGCGCAAGAGTATACTTTGTGCGTCATAAAATAGAACTGAATCTCTAATGTTTACATGATTATCAAATTTTTCATTTTTTCCCTTGTCTAAGTATTATTTTTACATTTAATAAAGACCTATTTGGCAGGACTTCTAAAAAATTAAAAGCAATTTCTATTGGATAAATTTTGGAAATATTTTGTCGTTAAAAAAGATTTAAAAGAAAGTCGATCCAAAGTTTCTTTTACAAAAAACAGGTGCAGAAGCAATCCCATCATGCCTATTTAGATGAATGTATATATAAATCATCTTAAGCATTCGCGTGGAGTCTTTTATCTCACTCTCGTGCATGCACCAAGTTTTGAGCTGTCACATCGTCTAATTTAGATATTTCGCAGGATGTCCAGCTAAAAATTATAACTCTTGACGATGGATGATCATACCGTGAAGGTCATAACTTATGCTAAGCAATAGCTCATGTCAAGCTAATATTATCTTGTGTAGATTTTGGAAGGATAGAATTCACAATTTTATTGTACTCAATTAAAATTCAATTACCCTATTTTTCGTGATTGTACCTTCTCTCACATACTACTGCAATGTCAAGTGTTTTACCCCCCATTTTCTTGAATTATCAAGTAGACCATAGTTAGAGAGACAATTTTACCCCATTTTCTTGAATCATCAAGTAGACCATAGTTAGAGAGACGATTTTCGACGTCACCCCATGTACATGTATGCTTGTTCTAGTTTCAAACTTGTTTTCACATATTTCAAAACTAGGAATTATTTGTCTCATAAAATTATTTACAATACAAGAAAAAAGAACGTTTGGTATGTTATCTAAATTTTGGTGGATGTCAATTAGTGTAGGTGAACCCTTGATTTAATCTTTCTAAAACTCAGCAAACAAAGCCCATTGATTGGTGATTTGATGCCTAATTTTGTTGGTTAGTAATTCAATAAAGTAGGAATAATGTCATGTAATATGACCTGACTAAATGAACCAATAATTATGATTAAGGGAAAAAAATATTGATTAATCAAACCATTAAGAGCCATTCAACGAGATATCTTTATGGAAAAGCGAGTTTAATTATTTAATTATTCAAGATATTTAACAAGATTGCACCACAAGACTCTTCCTTCATAAAATAATTAGCAAAATTCACACTCCATTTCTACGGTCAGACATTGTATTATATTTTATTACGAAAAATACTAAAATTAGAAGAAAAACAAAACATTTCCTCGATTAGTAAACATCGGATGTGAGAAGTCTGAATATAATTGTATTAGTAGACATCCGGAAGCTCGAATGTGAGATTTTACTATGGGTATATATGTTCGGTAGAGATTAAAATCGGATTAAAATGGAAAAACTAACCGTTATTGTTGACTTTTATTAGACGAGTGAGATTCAATAATAACTATATTTTCAATTTTAATTGGATTTTAATCACTCCCAAATACGCTCTATATAACTGTATTTTATAAGGTCATGTGCATAAGTATATTGTCCAAATATTTGTGTGTAGATCTGAAAAAATAACAGATGTTAGTTAGAAACAAATTATAATACTTATTTGTAATAGTGGAGTTGTATTGATAGAGAAGCTCTCTTAATTGTGTGTTTTATTTGCTTTCAATTTTTTTATTTTTATTTTTGCTATTATTGGTAGTAAAGCATTAGGCAATTGGTATATCAGTTTAAAAAGTTGTTAAAACTAATAAGTAATTTTAATCGCACATTTGATGAGATTCACATTATCAACTATTTAATCATATTAATTTTTATTAAAATTCATCGACGTACTTTGCTCTAATAACGCACTTCATTCGTTCATACCAAATTTAAAACAATTAAGCTGATATGCTGTCCAGCAAAATGAGGATTGTAGATAGAATTAAACCAACTCTACGTGGAACTCCTACACCCGCTCACATGCGCAGGACCCATCTCAATAAAAAAGTAAAAAAATTACACATTCTTCCAATGTGTGAGTTATCGATGGGGATTTCGTGTACTCGAAGCATGATTCCTATAGATAGGTGTGCTTCACACTAACAGTACATGTCAAGTCAAAATCTAACCAGTAGTCCACTGATAATTTATGGACTAAAAGACTCTGCCTAACTCTATTTGTCCCCTATACACATTTTTATAACGTTGTTCAGGACGCAACATACGTGGGATAATATGAATGTTTAAAAACTGCCGCAATTTGAGTTTAAATTCAAAAGCCACACTCATTGCGTAAAAAACCAAAAACCAATTCTACCCTATTGAGGTGTGGTTTGGTGCCGTAAGCATAAGGTTAATATATAGCTTCAATTTTTGACAGGAATTTTATTTTCAGTGTAGATACAAAATATTTTATTTTAATTGTCAACTTGTGCGCTCTCTCGATCTTCAATTGGATTTTTCTAAGAAAAAATTGTGTATGTACAATTTAGAGATCAAGTTCCACCGCAATAGTTGGGTCAAACTTAGATGTTAGCATAGTCCCGTTTAATTTAGCTAAAAATTAGTTTTTTAGTAGATTTTGATAAAATTTGATAAATATGTGGATTCTATAAAATGTATGATAAAAATAAATTTTGTTACTGTTTAACTTTTTACATAGCCAAAAATATATCTGCAAGTCAATTTGATAGGTGGACCATTAGACTAGTCGGTTCGAATCATGTCCACTCCACTGTAGCTAAAATTTCTAGACATTTGATGGTGAGAAAAAAAGATTAGAATTTCGGTCGACTTTACAAGATTCAAGTCTAGATTAGTCGGTTCTAATCTTGTCCATTCCATAGAAACTCGAATTTCTAGACATGTGACGTGAGAAAAAGAGATTAGAATTTTGGCCGACTTAACAAGATTCGAGTCGGCCAATCCAAGGCTCGTGTGATAATCTGGCTTGCAGGATAACCCAAGAACGTGAAAATAATTCTGAGGTAGACAGGGAAAGTACCCGAGAGGGAAGACAGCTACATAAGGATGCAGGTGAGCCATAGGGAACATCGCACGTGGCAAGTCATGTGTCGGCTATGGTCAAAAGCCGGTGCCGGTGGGGACGCGTGTATAGCCCGATCGGTCCAAGTAGCTCAAGTTTGAAACATTGACTGCTGCTCAAACAAGGACCTTTGCGACTTTAGTGTTAGTCATCGTTGACTTTTGCCCTATCTCCCAACAACTTGTTCTTTAAACCTCAAAAGCACACACATTTCAAAACCTATTAAGGTTTTAATTATTATAATATGGTATGTATTTTAGATTAATGATTTTGGTGAATTGTTACAAGAAAAAAGATTAGACCAATGTTGTGACCGATTCAAAACGTTCAATTCAGTCTGTTCAACTTTATTAATTTTGTTAATTAAAACGCACACAAGTGGGTAGTTTCAAATTTTAAAAATACATCCATATTTTTTTTTCTTTTTCCAAAATGAAAGTTTTAGCTTAGATTTTGATGGTCTCTAATGACAATTACATTCAACAACTCACAACAACATCAATTTGTATGACTTTTTAGCAAATTATCTGCTTATTTAAATTATGTCTTGAACCAACCTTATTTTGTATATATTGAATTTATTTTTGTTGCTTCTTATTATGTCAAACCAGATCAAACTTTTTGACCCAAGGAACAAGCATAAGTAATCTAGATTATTTTGATAATCCAACCTACATTTTTTCAATAAATTAAAAAACATATAATTTTTAAATTGTAATAAATTCTGATGCTATAATAACTATCTAGTTTCAAAAAATTGCTTGAAAATATTAATATTTCATTATTTCTTTACCAAAACAGAATAATTCAATTTTTCAAAACAAAGAAATCAGCGCAGAAAATGTTGTCAAATAAAGGTTTTGTGGCAAATGAAACTATTCTCTTATGAACTCATATTTGTCAAACTTCAATACAATGTGGGGTCCCCACCTTTATAAAATCAAAATCCTCTTGTCAAATATATAATAAAGACAGTGAAGCTCCTGTCAAAACCTATTATTCATTTTCTTCTACCGATCTTCCTCCTCCTCCTCCTCCATCCATGGCTGAAGAATACAGAGATCTGTACTGCCACCAACCATTTTACAACGATCGTTATGGCTCCGGTACGAACGGGTTTACGTTCTCAGGCAGCAGTTCTTCTGCATATACTCAGGATGCTTCCCTTACAGCAAATTCTTCATTTCACAATCTGCAAATGCTTGATCCTCCATACATGAGCTTCACCGAGATTTTGCAAGGATCAAACGATAACAACACACTTGCTGGAGCTTTCGGTTTGTCGAGGACGTCATCTTCTGAGGCATTTTCTAGAGTGAAGGATGAGCCGAAATCAGTAGTAGGAGGAGGAGCTGGAGATTATGTGGGTGGTAGTGAAACTCCAGCTACACCTAATTCTTCGATCTCTTCCTCCTCTACTGAGGCAGTTGGCAATGAAGATTCGAGCAAGAATCAGAAAGAAAACCCAATGAAAGAAGCAATGGAAGATGGAGAAGACACCTCTAAGAAAGAGTAGGTTTATATTTACTTTTCTATATATGACCAATTGTAAGCATCGAAATCCGCGAAATTTCTTCTGTAGTGTTAAACTACTATTGTGACACTGTTATCGCTAGAGTAAAAACGACTCTATGGTCTAATCTCATTAATATCGAATATTTTGTATATCACCTATGTTTAACTTTGATGCTTAAATGTATCTCAGGACTATAACGAAGAAGAAAGGGGAGAAGAAGCAAAAACAGCCACGATTTGCTTTCATGACAAAGAGCGAGGTAGATCATCTCGAAGATGGATATAGATGGAGAAAATATGGACAGAAGGCCGTGAAGAATAGCCCTTATCCAAGGTTCTATTAGTTTTAATTGATTTTACTTGTAGTATGAATGCTCTTCTATATGGTCAAAAATGTTCTCTTCTTGTCCAAGGTAAATACAACGTAAGAATGTGAATTTACACCCAAGAAATGAGGTTTTTTCTACAAGAGTTTTTCAAATAATTTCTTTCAAATCCAAATTCAAAATTGTGAGAGACCCTATATTATTGATAAGGTTAAGGTCTCTCACCGGAAAAATGGATCAAAATAATGAGGAAAAGGGGTAAGCTGGATTTTTGGCAACTATCCAAGAATTTCAAATGTGTGAATCAAGGGTTTCATACTCTAAAACTTCTCAAATTTTATCAATTGCTAGAATTTTAATTCTCTGGAAGAAATCTTGAACTGTCTAGGTAGGATATTATAATGAAGAGATTTAAGATGAATGAAAACCTAAATATATAGTCTCTATATTTCATGTATTTCATTCGTTTCCCTTCCTTGCCCTGAAACACCATGGAATAATTGTCTTGTGACTGAAACAAACTTATATCTTACTGCAGGAGCTACTACCGGTGCACGACTCAAAAATGCTCGGTTAAGAAACGCATTGAGAGGTCGTTTCAAGATCCTTCAATCGTCATCACGACATACGAAGGACAACATAATCATCATGTTCCGGCTACTCTCCGAGGAAATGTAGCCGGAATGTTATCTCCTTCAATGCTTGCACCATCATTGTCACTGCAAGATGGACCTATATTTCCTCGAGAACTGTTACTTCAGATCCCTCACATGTACAACTACGGAGCAGCTGGAAGTACAAGTAATGTGTATCAGCAAAATTTTACACCATTTGAGCAGCTTCAACTTCCTGACTACGGGTTATTACACGACGTAATTCCCTCTGCTTTTCACTTTCCGAAGCAAGAGAACTGAAACACTACGAATTCTAACTTCTCTTTATATCTTTATTTATGAATAGCTATAGCAGACAATATCTATCTTTCCTTCTAATTCCCCTACCCTATGCTTACGAATTAGTATTAATTCACATAATGAATCTCATCTTTCTTGATTTTATAGTTATATTTCACCGATCCATGGTTCTTTGGTGATCGAGGGAAAATTATTCCCATGGGAGAAGGCTCTTTTTTAGTAGTTTCGAACCTTGAGCTCGAAAAATGCATGAACTGTTGAAGTTGGTAGTGGTTACATTAAAACCCGTTGAAACATAGAAGTGGAGCCTAATCTCATTTGTTCAATTGTGGATTTTCATGATATCGAGTATGGATGCATCAACCGGTCGCCTTAATAATTTTTCACCAAACAATTTTTTTTGAAAATGGGTTTTGGGTGTGAGAACACGAGGTACGTAGGCAGCTTGATTACAACCCAGAATTCATTTAAAAAAACACCAAGAATGCGAAATTAAAAAAATTCAAATTCACTATAGTTTTTCTTATTTCTAATTTTCTATAGAGGATAAAACTAGGAATTAAATAATTTTTATATAGATTTACCTCTAAGAAAATCTTACAAATAGAAATTCATCTCATTAAAATGAGTTTCAGTTTACACTTTACAAAATAAAAGCAACTCCTTTTTCAAATAAATCCGTGGTTGCAAAACTCATCGATCTCCCTTAATCGCCCCGCCGGGAGAACATTAATGGGAGATATAACAAGACTTCAATTAGTGATCTCCCCGTTTGGATTGAAGTTTTAAGTGAAAAGGATATGAATTATACAAGTTGTTGAATTTTTAACTAATTAAAAGACCTTTCAACAACTTCCCCTTTAATTCAAACAAGGCTACTCCACTTTCTGATTTGAAAGCAAGGATTGCAAATGATGTCATAACGGAGCCCCGCTTATCTACTCGAGGACAAGAGATGATACCGGTGATGCTTTAGATTTTGAGGAAGTTGTGACATTTTTGAATTTGATGTACGGTGCCAATTTATGAGCGAGGATTACTTTTACTTTCCCATCTACCGCTAATCAAGCAATTGTGTCAGATCAAATAGATGCCTTAATCGTACAATAGCTTATCTAAGAGCTAGTTT
>CAIGRS010027219.1:0-11986 GCA_903798395.1 Fraxinus floribunda
TAATTTCTTTTGAATTTACAGATTGGGAAGCCTGTAGCAGGGGAAAAACTTCTGTATTTTAGAACCAACCCTGTGCAAAATGGTAATCTTGACGGTTTTGAGGAGCAGTTATTGAAAGAAATTAGCTTAGTTGATGGGCAAACTGAAGACAAGAGTAAGCTTGTATCACTTCCAAACGAGGGGCAAACTGTAAATTCTCACTCAAGTTTAGGTGTGCCTAACGAGAAAGTCAGCGTGGAATATCAATGTGATCCTACTGGTTTTTCAGATGACCGTGGAATTTTTAACAAGTCGGAAATCATTGAACTCAATGCCAAAGTATTGGAGGACAAAGTTGTTGGCAAGTCCAAAGAAAACTCTTCATCAGTTCTGGAAAAAAAAATTGGCATTGCAATGATGAATGATAGTGGCTCTGTGGATTCAGCTGAGGTAGTCATACTTCTAATCACATTGTTTTTGAACACTCTTTTACTCTGTCCAAGTCCTGTCACTCTTGTTTGCAGTCTGCAGTAGCTCGTGTTTCTCAAGTTGACATGTACCTGTTTCTATGAGAAATATAATCATGTTATAGATTGTTAATTATGCTTTCCCTTATTATTAGTGGTTGACCAGAAATTATGTTATAGTGTAGAACACATCTCCCACTTTTGTCTCCAACTTGACTATAGATTTTTCACATATTCTTGCATTACCAAATTTTTAACCAATATGGTCCTGGACCAGTCCATTATTTCTCCTTTTTATCTACCAATTGGTTTATCAAAGACTTTGTCACATATGCTAAGCTTAAATATAAGTAATAGTTATTGTGAGTAACTGTATGTCAAGGTATAGGGTGATTGATCTTTTGACTTTTAGGCCTAGCCAAATGAATAGGTGTCTCTCATCTATTCATTGACATTCATTTAGTCCAACTTTCTCCGTTTCTTTCCTAAACAAATATGAATTGCTTGTCTCTACCATTAGTGTACTTCATTTCTTGCTTTTTCCCTCTAGTATCACATTGGAAAAGTTCATGACACGTGGAGTGCAAAATTAGCTCAGTCCTCAAAGTTTGCCCTATGGTTTTCTGAAGAAGGTATGGATGATGAGTACTTTTGCGTTCAGTGTTGTAAGAAATCCTAGAAAGATGTAACTTACACAGTGCTGTTCCTTTGTGATGACCTACAGAAGCACAGCCGGCGAATGGCATCTCAGCTGGAAGGCCGAATGATTTACTCTCGTTAATTGTCACTGGTGAAAAAGGAAGATCACAAGTTTCTGCTGCAAAAGCTGAGCACTCTACGTATGAATGCTCCTATGAGAGCTCCGAACTTACTAGTATGCTTTCAGCTGACATGCCCTCTGCAACTAATGGCATCTCTGAAGAGGTGTTCAGCAGTAATAAAAAAGAAGTAACTACGACCGTCCTTACCTGCGAAGACCTTGAACAGTCAATTTTGTCAGAATACAGTCAGAAGAATTCAAACACGATGCCACATTTGAAAGGCTGGAGTGCTTCCAGCACAAGTATAGAACAGCCAAGAGAACGTGATGATCATTCTTCTCAGCACCTGCTTTCATTGTTGCAAAAGGGATCAGACCCAAATACTATGACCCTGGGCCCCAGTGCTGACATTGGCTTTACAAACAAAGTACTAGTTTCCGATCAACATGATACTGGAACTGCAGTTGATGAGCCTAAAACTGAAGAGTACACTAATAATATACATTATTCTGGAAAGACACTGACACTTGAAACTCTCTTTGGAACCGCTTTTATGAAGGAGCTGCAATCAGTTGAAGCACCTGTTTCTGTCCAAAGGGGCTCAAATGGGTCTGCACAAATTGATGCCCTGGAGCCTCGTGGATTATCCTTTCCGGACATGGATAATGGTGTTTTTTCCTCAGCAATTGATGAAATTGGACTTCAAAGAACAAGTCGTGAAAATAGTGTTTTGAGCTCACATCAAAGAGAGCAAACCAACCTGTCTAAGGCTGGGAATTGGCTAGGATTTGATGATTCTCAAATAAATTCATCAAAACTCCCAACTGAAGTAGTGGCCAAACATGGTGGCTATAATGGGACAGTTGAATTTCAGCTGCCTGAAGAGGAGAGCTTAATTTCTGTTGATTCTTTGACTCTCCAATTGTCGACATTGATGCCAACCGGAAATTCAAGTAAAAATGACTTCTTGTTTTCAAAAGAGCACGTTGACATAGCAGGGAATCTGGCAGCTATAAGTGCTGTCATCAAAGACAAAAGAACTATAATAGGTTCGGAATGTATGCCCTTTGCATGTGGTCCTTATGATGAACAGACAGATCCTGAGATTCCATATTGCAATATTCAGGTCCAACCATCACCTCCCCAATTTCAGCCCCTGCATATGAATCATTGGAGGCCATTATTCCATCCATTGGATTCCCATCCTGCTAACATGAGTTTGCAGAAGAAGTTCGTGGGTCCAGAGAGTTTGTTCAATCATGATGCTCCAGCCAATTCCCAGTTTCCTGCAAATATTATTCGCCCTCCTTTTCATAATCCCAATTCAGGGGTCGCAGCGTACGATCTCCATGCTCATCGTTCAATACTGCATCCAATGCAAATGCCAGACAACCGAACTCAATTGTTATCTGACTTTCCAAGGGGTGCTCTTGTGCCTTATCCTGGCAATCAAACAACCGGTTTTATTCAGGACAGGAACCCAATGCAAGGGTTTCCTTTTGGACCTCACCAACCCAATATTGGCAGCCTTGGGATGTCAATGCCAGGTAGAAACTTCCCCTCTTTTATTTGATATATTAGAAAAGATACATAATCAGTCAACTGGCCTTTCAGATATTTGTTTATATATTGAGCGGTTTCCTGTGTGTCTACGTAGAAGATCTACCCTTATAGGATTTGAAAAAAAATGTACGATATCAGCTGTAGCCTGCAAATAATAAAAATTTGAGTGGTTTAATTGGAAAAATCTTTGGAGATCCAAACATTTCAAATACTGAATCACATTTTGGAGAAAATTCTATGTACTTGTAAAATTGGTTAAATTAAGTAGGATAGTAATGGGTAGTAACATGACATTAACATTAACAGAAATTATACAAATCATAAGAAGGATTTCAAATTTGTTATTACATTGTTTCACCTAATCGTTAGAATTTTCTGGTGCATTGCCTCTTTTTCTTATAGCGGACAGTGACATTTAACTGCCTTGTCAATGAATTAGAAAAATATGCTTGGTTGTGTAATAAACTTCAGAGGAAGAGCACCTATCAGAAAACCAAAAGGGTGAATTTTATGTTGGATTCTTGAGTTTTATTCGTCTGCTTAAAGGTTAAAGATTTAGCACCTTTTATATTCTTCAATCTGGAAAATTAATCTTATTTGAAAAAATCAGTTACTTACAGGTTGTTGGCTTTTCACGAAAGAAGCATCTAGTGCTTATTGTTCTTGGTCTGCTTTTATGCTTGGATTTGTATATTATGTTTTTGAGTTGGACGAAAGTTTTGTAGTTTAATATTGTTTTATAGCTCAAAACTTGCAGAAATACAAGCATTTAACTGCCAAAGCATGACTCCCACTATTTTATGATTTGTGCTTGTGCATATCTATATAATGACTGAAAGAAGAATCAACTCAATTTGAGATTGTTTCGTTTTTTCCCATTTCGGTAAAAATTTACGAATGTTGTTCCCATGATTGTTCCAGCTCCTGATAATTCTTTTGGCAATCCTCCTGAAGCATTCCAGAGGCTAATCGAAATGGAACTCCAGGCAAACTCAAGGCAGATCCACCCTTTCCATGCTGCTCATAACCAGGGAATTTATGGTCGCGAACTAGACGTTCGTTTCCCGAGGTGAAAGTTTGATCATTTCACGTGGACGTGTACTTCACGACTTAGCGCTAAACAACGGTCTTAGCCTTGAATGATCTTGTCCTGGCATACCTGGTTGGATTATGTATTTATGGATATCACAGAATCTGCTGCGATTTGATACTTTCATTTTATATTTTCTTAGGAGTTGAAAACAAATGAAGGTAAAAGAGGAAGTGCAAAAGTTTTACAATAGAGCTGTGCAAGATATAACAATTTTCAGCAGTTTTCTCTTCCATTTAAAAAAAGAGGGGGGGTATCTTTCTGCTTGTAAATCCATTGCCTTACCTATTCTTGCGTCACTATTGCAGTCCACTGAACCAGTATGTTAGTTTCAAATGTTGTTTTGTATCTGATTTTGCATGTGGAGTGGGATTCTCCCAAGTATGCCCTGAAAAGAGAACGCAAGCTCGAATGCCAACATGCATCTATTATTTAATTCACCCGACCAGATAGTATACATATCGGTTTCTTCCAGTCATTCCTTGTTCAATGGCGTGTGTGGGACAATTGGTGCATAAAGTCCATGGCTCTATTGTAAAGCTCATAATTTTTGGGCACATCAGATGATACAACTCTCTTGAAAATAAAATTTTCTCACCTCTAACAACCAATGTTTTAAAAATCGTCTTGAACATCGTCCTTGAAAGCTTCAAGGTTTGCATTGAAGTTGGAGCCGTAGATTAAAAAAAAAAAAAATTCGTTTTTTAATATAATGAACCGATAAAATTGGATCTAGTTCACCTAATCTTTTTGTGAACCTACAGGTTTTTTACAATATGCATGATTTGACATTGTATCAAAGCATGAATTCAAGTGTCATTGTCTAATTATGAAATTTTGTTCACATATTAAACCTTTAAATTAAAACGAATCTAATTTGGACATGATGGGATATTTAGAAGATGAAAATGTTTTACTAATTTTTTTAACATTAGTATCAGTTACAAACGACTATAATGGTAATAATTCAATAGCGATTCATAAAAGCTAAATTGGCTAATCGATAATAGTATGGCCTTCTACCTTCACGCGACATTGCTCTATCAAGCTTTCGTGTGGACCATGAGATTATCGAAAAAGAAGATTTGTCTAAGTCACTCAGTATCTTTTTGTCCAAATCACTTCTTTTATGTCCAAATTGCTTTTCTTTTTATCTAACTCACTTCCTTTTTTCTGCAAGCATATAAATGCGTCGCTCTGTGATAGCTAAACTTTTATATGAGATGATTTCAATAGGTTAAAATAACAGAATGGCTTAGAAACTCGAATAAATAATCCGAAATCTCAACAGTATAGCAGGAAAATAGTCTACAACAGGAACACGATTAGGAAATACTCCAGACTAGAAAATTACAACACCAATTACAATGTGTTGGTGAATTCTTCCTTAAGAAGTACTAAAAGATCATCGCAGTTTTTATTTCAGCAGCAGGTCACTCATTTATACATCGAGTTGTGAAACAATCAATGGCCTCGACAAGAAAAGGATCGAAGCCTACTTCTCATTCGTTTGTTGTCGCCTCCTCCGATGGGGCAGTATTTCCATCTATACAAAAAAAACAAGGGCAGTTAGAAGGGAAAAAGAAAATTAGTAAGAGATGTCAATTTGGGAGAAAACCGAGTAACTGAGTTTTACCATACTAACTGGTGTGAAATGATTCTTAAAAACAGGATGTACTCGTGGGAAGAAAAAAACAGCAGGAGAACGACAGGAGAAAAAAATAGAGTATCTAAATGAACATGGCAAATTCAGGAAGAAATATGATCAATTTTAATGCATACCTTCACCTACTGATGGAGCATAAGGAGATTTGCGGTATCGTGTTTGCTGTTGAGTTGGCTAGAACATCAAATGCAAAAGGAAGGAAATGATAATCAGCAGACGATCATAAAAGTTGTGCAGAAATCTACTAGTCTCAAGGCACATCAACTTTCCGATGTAACACAATGAAGTGAAAGATGACCATTTTCCATCTCAGCACTAACATTTATCTAAACTTTTGTATGTAATTAACCTTCA
Organism: Fraxinus floribunda; assembly: GCA_903798395.1. Lineage (NCBI taxonomy): Eukaryota > Viridiplantae > Streptophyta > Magnoliopsida > Lamiales > Oleaceae > Fraxinus > Fraxinus floribunda. The sequence goes on from CAIGRS010027219.1 coordinate 5,881, forward strand.
TTGCAACCATGATAGTTTTTAAGGAAGAGAATTATATCTGTATCTCATATTTGGCAGAAAGAATCAGAATTGGGGAAGAAAAGCTATAGATTTTGAAGCATTCAATTATATACTGAATATAATATTGGATGCAGTTAAATCATCCATTTATTCATGCACTATAAAGCTAAATCAAAATTTTAGCTTCTTATAATATATAAATATCATCATCACCACACAAATAATAAATCCATGTTCTAAGATCATATTGTCAATCAGGCACTTCTGGGTCCCCCATTATTTGTAATTTAGGTGAAGAGGAATTAAATGCAACTTTAAAATGGTAAACATTGAAAATAATAGGTGGGGGGAACAGCTTGAATTGTGTTGATACCTTCGAACTGTAAAATGTTTTACTGTCATGAAACATTGGATATACATATACTAATACAGATTATTTCTCTATTAATTATCTTAATCGACTTCTCACAATCAGAAACACTAATTTGCAGTTGATGTCCAAAAGTAAGATCTGATTGCATTAGAATACCATTATAGACTCATCGGTGAGCAGACAAATTCTGCTTTTGCTAATTTTCTTGTTAGCCAGAGAATTAAATTAAACATGTTGAACCAAAAGTAGCAATTTGAAACAGAAAACTCATGCCACGGTATATGAAAGGTCATCGCACTCTGTTCAGAAGTAGTATGTCCAGGAAAAGTTCACCTGTAACTTTGGTCGAAGAGCCTCGAGTGGCCCTTTGGGCTTCTCTACACCTTGCTGTAATCATACAACATTGAGGGATGTTAGGTACCTAAAGAGCGTGCTAGTTTTTAACTTCTGTATGCTTCAAGCATGAACAAGACGGAGAAGGTGCTATCAGGAGGAAGTACCTTTCCCAAAGCCCAATCAGCAGAATCAAAGTAGGCACGTTCATGATCCTGACATCAAATACAGATATTTTAGAAAGGATGGGGCTGGACCTGCACGGTATTCAGGTTGTCGGCACCTGCACTTCCATTAAAAAGCATAATCAAATAACGGTATTACCTTTGAAATTAGTGGCGGTTTCTTGGGCATGATTCCTCCATATTTCTTCTTAACGGCTTCTTCCTAATAAAGAAGGGGGGAATTTTTATCTAAGATAATGACACATACAAATCTAGAGATACCACAAAAGATAATGAGTTGAACAAGACCTCCTGTTTGGTTGATGGCATGGACTTTTCACTGTCCTCCATAACGGCTTCTGTTTGCTCTTTGACTTCCTCTGTGCCGGACATACTGTTTCTAGAACCACCCCAGTGAAGAACACCTGCAGTAGTAATTTCAGAAGTGGTTGTAAGGAAGAGTCATTTTGGTAAGAGATCACTTCTTAGCTAAGTACTTAATTTGAAATAAAATTTGGACTGCTTGCTTCAGAGAAGAGGTGATAGAGATTCAATTTCTTGATTAGCAGCATTCCCCATCCAAGTCAAAGAATTCTCATAAAGGTTTATTAGTATACTGATCTTAACTCATCCAATGAGAACACCTTAAAGAACATGCATTCATTGTAAAATGTTTTCACTTCAATTGTTAAGAAGGATTGTCCTCAAAAAGAAGGTACCAAGTTGGCATTATCTACATATATTGCCCAGGTTATAGTTGTAAAAAAATATAAAACAATAAACATCCTCAAAAGCAAATGACAATGATGGTAGTTTTACAACCTCCTAAGAGGTGAATGCCATTTAATTGAAGGTACTTTTATAGCCTCCTTAACCTTTGCGTCCATCTTTCTTCTAAACCCCATTTTACCAATTTTGTTAGTTCAGACTCTTAGGCTTCCCCTTTTACAGGCAAAACTTCGCCTTTTGCATTCTTGCCACTCACAAGTAATTATGCCAAAGAAATATATAATCAATTGAACTTTAAGGGTAGGAACAGAAAATAGGATTTCACAACAACAATCGAACATAATTTACATACAAACTAAAGAATAAGAGAAGATGAAATTATATGCGAGCCGCGTTGTATTATAGTTCCTATTCTCAAGGAAAGGAATATCATTTGTGCATTGGTTTGTTATTATCAAAATTTGATCCCGCTGCCAATTTTTTTTTTTTATAAATGTTCCTATTGATTTATTAGTATAATTTAATCCAGCATATACTCCAAGGAGATTTATTCACTTTGGAGATTGGTAAAAAAGCACAGAGAAAAAGGATGCAAGATTTGTATACAATATTTATTGATCATGAAAGAGCAAAAGATGCAATGTTGAGGGAAGTGGTAAGGTGTGTGCAACATTACAAAATATTCAGTGAGACGTGTCAATAATATCAAACGTATATATGAAGAATCAATTACAAGAGAGACATATAATAGGGACAATATTTAATAAATAAAAAAATCTACTAATACAGCCTCGTACCAAGATTCTACCTTGAGTCAGTATCTTTTTGTTTTACTCGTGGATGAAACTGTTTTAGCTGTTAATAATAGGTGGGATATACACTATAAGTTGGATACTTGAAACTGCACTTTGGAATTTGAAAATATAGGATTAAGCACGGCTGAGACCGAATTCATAAAGTTTATTTAGTTACATTTAGGCATGGGGATGATATTGAAGCCATGATAAAGGATCTGATTTCACAAAGAGTAATTGCCATAAATTTTAGTATTAAAGTTACATTACTAATAACGGAATGACTCGAAGAAGTAATAGATAAAATTGTTACCGATTACACTTGAGGGCTGACTGGTTCTAAAGACGAGAAGAAAACCATAAACAACCACATCAGAAATTCAAGAGAAAATTCTGTAGCTAGATGAAGATTACCATCAACAAACAACAAATTCGAGAAAAAAATGAAAAATTCTAAGGAGCTAGAAGATGAGAATCTTAGATCGAAGTAGATTTGAAATTAAATCATTCGCAACAATCAGATCGAGTGCCAAATTAACATATAAAGACCGATTCATCTACGCAAATAAACCCGAAACTACCTCGGGAGATGAAGAAGTTGAGTAGGAATCACTGCAATGCAAGATCTCCTGGTCCCCTCCGTTGCTCTATCAACAAGACTTAAAACAGACCTGGGTTAAAAATGAGTGTTAAGCATCTTAAGATGGGCTTTTCGTGTGCTTCTATCCGGTTTTGACAGTGAGGTTATTTGATGGAAAAACTCACAACTCAATTATTAAGAGATGTTTGTTTCGGATTAAAATCAGATTTTAATCTAAATTAAAGTCAAATAATTAATATTAACCACATTTTTTATGGATTCCACGTCTATTCAATCACACATTTCAAAAAATTCTATCACAATATACTAAAAATCTAATTTTAATCCCCACCAAACACCCACTAATTATGGGCCAAATCAATTATCAAGTATAAAGTTTCAAAATTTAAAACTGGGGGTGATAAATAAATAAATTTTATTAATTAAATATATTAATATCACAATTAGAAAATTAGTTCATATTTGGTACACATTAAAATTTTCATTATCATTATTCTACTCGTTTTCAACCACACATTTTTTAACGAAATAATATTTTTTATCACATCAATAACTTTTTCTTCTTTTTTAACCACACATTCTCCATCAATCTACTATTTCAAAATACATTTTTTCAAAATAATGTAGCTCAAACACACCCTTAATGGTTACAAATACGTACTTATAAGTCACAACTTAGTTATTGGTCATATATTATCAAATTAATTGGTCATACATTATTTTTTACGGTTACAAATCAAAAAAATGGGTGGTCACATACATCAAACACCTCATTCCCACCTCTAATCCCGATCCGCCATCAATACTTAGATCACAAATCAACCAAATAGTTGGTCACAAATTCTTTTCATCCCACCTCATTGTCGTCGTCGTCGTCGTCGTCGCACCACCACCACGACACCATCGTCACAGATTATGCACCACAATTCACGATGCACCACCATCACACACTACCACCCCAACACAGCACCCATTACACACCATACCCAACCAAACCACCGCACACAACACCACGCTCAACCACAACCGCACCTAACCACCACGCATAGCACCACTAAACCCAACCGCCACTACATAGCACCATCGCACCACACAGAGCTCTCCATTTCCACCACCGCAATCGCAAAACCAACATACCATCGCCACCTCCGCACCACAAAACCGTCTATCACCTCACCACACAAAAATAAAAAATAAAATAAAGAATTTTGCATCGTGCTCAGCGATGATGCCACGCACGAAGGATAGCCATTGTGATGAGTTGTTGGAGTGAGTGCTGTGAGGAGTCGTCGAAGTAGGTTCGTCGCATGAAATGAAGGAGTCGGGAGATGGATATTTTTCAAAACGAATTAGGATTTGTTAGGTGGGTAAAGTGAATGTGGTAACTTTGGTTCAATGTAATTTCTACTATTTGAATGCTACAATAGGGTGCGACTATAAGTATCGAGCAAGTAAAAATTAGAGAAAATTACACCCATATGATTTTCAACTTCCAACTTTAAAAAAAAAAAAGATTTAGGATTTATTTATTCAAAAATCATGTTATAATTCAACTTTTTAATATTAATAATATTTAAACATGTTCGTTTGAATGGGAAAAAAAAATTGATAAAGGTAATTAGAAACGAAATATAGGTAAATATGTGAAGAGGGAGTTTTGAAAGTTGAAATTTATACGAGAAAGAATATGGAAGAATGAATTATAATACAAAACGTTAGATACAAGAGAGAATCCGTCGATCGGTAAAAAATGGAAAACCTAATATAACAGCTTCAAAGTTGATCCTAGTATTTGTTGGGAAAAAAAAAATGAGAAATTGACTGACTTTGGCATGATTTTTGAGTAGGACCCGATTGGCTATTTTGGAAAATAAAGATTGATTTGTGTTCTCCTCTGTCGGTACATCGAAATAATATATTTACTTGTCAAAATTGATGCTCAAGTGAATGAGAAATTGAAGTTCAAAGTGTGCTACTTAAAAAGAATTTATATTGTTGGGAAACTAAAAAATATGTTTGTCCCATATACGAAGTGGATGAAAACTAAATCCACTTTATAAAGGATTACACTTTAGAATGATGTAATCATGTGTAGTATAGATACTCTCTCCACGTGTGCGCGCAGAAGGGTTCAAATTATGGATCGAAATGGGTTTCGGATCTTGAACTCGTGTGCGGTAGCGACCTGCGTACACGAATATATATATATATATATATATATATATATATATATATATCGTTTTTTCTCTTTTCAATACACGAATTTATTTGAAAATTTATCTGCATACAGTTCGAGTTTGTTTGCATATTTTTTCGTTTTCTGTTCAGTCTTGGTGGTAATAATGTTCAAGCACTAACTCAGTTCGCAAGAGTAAAATATGTGGTGCTTAGATTCGATTGTTTTGCCGTTGTATCCTGGAAAGCAAACGCTCAAATTTAAACATTAAGCACTAACGGTGAGGAGGCGAATCTGTTTTAAAGNTTGTTTGCATATTTTTTCGTTTTCTGTTCAGTCTTGGTGGTAATAATGTTCAAGCACTAACTCAGTTCGCAAGAGTAAAATATGTGGTGCTTAGATTCGATTGTTTTGCCGTTGTATCCTGGAAAGCAAACGCTCAAATTTAAACATTAAGCACTAACGGTGAGGAGGCGAATCTGTTTTAAAGAAACTGTGTGTAACACAGGTCTCGGGTTAAAAGTTTTTCAAATTTAATTCGTTTTTCAATTATTTGTTTGTTGCTCGTTTTTATTTTTCCATAAAGTTACTTGTTGCGTATTACTGTAATTAACAAATAATTGAATATGTTATATTCAAAATCGGTATGTGGAAATTCGGTGTTTAAATTATTGTATATACGATAATTCTTGCATATACGGTAACTGGTGCATATACGATATATATTGCATATACGGTATCTATCTTGTAAATACGGTATCCATACTGAAACACTTGTCTAAGGGTCCGTTTGATTGTAAAGATGGAAAATGGGTGGAAAGAAAATGTTTTACTGAGAATTGAATTGCCTAGAATTTGTTTTACTGGGAATTGTAATTAATTGTGTTTGATTGGTATAATTTTCCACCTGGAAAATGTTGAAAATTTGGTGTCCGT
>CAIGRS010027223.1:0-21980 GCA_903798395.1 Fraxinus floribunda
CATACCCATCGGTTCTCAATTCGGGTATTTAACTTGTGAAGAATCGCTCGGTTCGGTTCGGGATCGAGTTCGGTTCGGTCCGATTCCGTTCGGAACTTTTGGACACCCCTAGTTAACTTCTTCCATATTCAAATGTCTCTACAATTCCATAATCCAATTCTCATGATTGGAAGAAATGTTCTTCTCCCTCCAAAGCAGAAAATAGTTTCAGACATTAGGGCAGAATTAAAAAAAAAAAAGTTTAACCCTCAATTTATCCCAAAAACTAATATGTAATTAACGGCATGATAGTGAGATAAAACAAATAAGAAAGGACAGCTATAGAATTTCCTCACTGAACTAGCCAATGAGTGAACCCATCACGAAAATTTGGATTTGTATTCCTGAAACTGCATAAGAAAAATATTCAAGGCCGAAGAAGATGGTCCCCAGCACCAAACCACGTGCAAAAAAATGCATTTGAATGCTTCCAGCAGGTGCATAAATTGATGAAACAAGCTTGATAACATTATAACATCGAGTTCATTAGGAAATTTTAGCGGTATGATGGAGCAAAAAATAATAATAAATACACGAATACATATTTTTCGAAGTACTCACACTGATAAATTGCTGTAACTCAGGGGAGTCGAGAGCTGAAGAATCCATTGATAATTTCCTTTCTGTTGAGTGAAAAGTGAATTTGAACCTCTCTCTGTGACGGTCTAATCTAATGGGAGAAAAACCCTAGCAAAACCCAGGAACGGAGACGTCAAATTGGATTGAAGATACGGGCCTGGGCCGGTTTGGTAAATTTGAAATATTAACATAAATAGCACAAAAAAGCGTCCGAAACAAATTATAGCACCTGTCTGTAACGAATCAGGTGCCGAGTCTCCATCTAACATGTGTTTTTAACAGTCAATTTCCAAATATCTTCTCCTTCAACAGAATCCCCGCAATATTACACAAACAACCAGGTCTCTCTCTCTCTCTCTATTCGTACTATTCACTTGTGTGTAGTTTCATACTCGGCACATTAGTTTAACATCTTGTTGGCTTTATTTACTGGTAATTGCATATATATAATTGGATCATAATTATAAAGAGTTCTCTGTCGAAGCGTATGATTTGATCTGATTTTATTCTGTGTTGGTGTTTTTTTCTGTTTGTATAAATGATCTTTTGTACTGTTGGTACAAATCAGGTAAACTGAAAAGGAGCAAATGTTGGGAATTATAAGGCAAAGAGTGGCCTCCTGTAAAGGGTTTCCTGCTCTGGTAGATGATTGTTTGAATTCATTATTTTGAATTTTACCCTTCTTTAGATTGCTTATGTGAATCGATGAATTTTTATGCTTTTCTATTGAGAGACTCTGGAGCAAGGAATTCGAGTAGTTGCATCCCAGGCATATTCTTCCAACAGTAAACAGGTAATATGTGTTCGCTTATCTATTTTAGAATGACCACACATCCACATTTCCGACTGAGTATTATCAATATATACGTACAAAAATGCAATTTTAAGGGATTAATGCAATTGGTTGCACCATTTTTGCACAGATGACAGTGCGTGATGCTTTAAATTCAGCAATTGATGAAGAAATGTCTGCTGATTCCAAAGTCTTTTTGATGGGTGAAGAGGTAATTGTACCTTGACCGTACCGGGTTCATTTATTCTTTTTACTTGCCACAAACATTTTTTTTTGACTTATTCTGTGCTCTTGTACAGGTTGGCGAGTATCAAGGTGCATATAAGGTGAGCATTGGCCAATGTTTCATCCCAAAAAGTTTTTAACATATTTGGTGTAGTTTAATTACCTTGTAAAATGTCTAGTTAATATGGGATTTTGTTTCACACTTTCATATTCTTTTAGTAACCAGTTTTTGATTCACTGCATTGCCTTCCAGATTACCAAGGGGCTTTTAGACAAGTATGGTCCTGAAAGGGTTTATGATACACCTATTACCGAGGTTGGTTTTTTCCCTCTACTTTATGACACATTTGGCACAGAAGATTTGATATGATTAACAGTAATAAATAAGAAAAGTCGAAATCGTCTTTATCATACTATGTACCATGATTTGTTTGATTTGAGTTGGAAATCTTTTCCAAACTAATCAATGTGATATTTTTGTAGGCCGGATTTACTGGAATTGGAGTAGGTGCAGCTTACTATGGTCTGAAGCCTGTAATCGAGTTCATGACAATTAACTTCTCTTTGCAGGTCATGAGCTATTTCCTCGACTCTATGTTTACTTGAGTAGGATTAGACGTTATTGTTGGTAAATGAAATATTTTGCCTTCAAATAGAAATGATTTGAGTCCACAATTTGATGCTATCACATGTAACCTGATGGTGTTCATCTTCATCTGTTGCAGGCCATTGATCATATTATAAATTCTGCAGCAAAATCAAACTACATGTCCTCTGGTCAGATATCAGTGCCTATTGTTTTTAGAGGTCCTAATGGTGCTGCCGCTGGTGTGGGTGCACAACATTCCCACGTAAGAGTTTTCTCTCAATGCCATCTTCTTGTTTAAGCAAGGTGGTTATAGGATTCCATTTAGATTTCTATGTGCCAATGTATAAGCAAGGCTCCATGTTACAACGTAGAAGATGGTGGTAGAGTAGTATTCTTATAACTACATGATTTCATTTCTAGTTTCAAATGGTGAAAATTCTAATGCATGAATGCCTTCTTTCGATTGGAAAAATGGATTCTATTGTTCATACGAGTAAAAACAAATGGCATTACCTCGACTGTGGATTCTTCTTATAGCCTTGTTTTGACATTTGCAGTGCTATGCAGCATGGTATGCCTCTTGTCCAGGGTTAAAAGTACTGGCTCCATATTCATAATTCATCAGAGGATGCTCGTGGCCTCCTAAAAGCTGCTATAAGGGATCCAGATCCTGTTGTTTTCCTGGAAAACGAATTGCTGTAAGGAGCAATGTTCCATTTTTATACGTATGATTTAAGCATAAACCTATTTTTGTGTTAAGTTATTCTTGTGGTTTTTATCATAGGTATGGCGAATCATTTCCTGTTTCAGCAGAAGTTCTTGATTCTAGTTTCTGTGTTCCAATTGGGAAAGCTAAGGTATTTACTCTAAATTATTTGTTGTTTTTTAGGCTTGCAGTGTATAAATTTGTTATTTATCTCTCCTAGATAGAACGAGAAGGAAAGGATGTGACCATCACTGCTTTCTCAAAAATGGTTGGCTATGCTCTTCAGGTTTGTCAATATATTTGTATGAATAAATATGCAAGTTCTACTCTTCCATATGGAATTGACACTAGTATAATAATATGTAGGCTGCCGAAATTCTCGCGAAGGATGGAATCAGTGCTGAGGTAACTCAGAGAATGTATATACACGATGACATGGAAAAATAGCGTTTTTTGTTATTTGGTTCATATTTTTTTATCTGCAGGTGATAAATCTTCGCTCCATCCGCCCTCTTGATAGAGCGACGATATATGAGTCTGTCAAGAAAACCAATAGGCTTGTGACTGTCGAAGAAGGGTTCGCTCAACATGGAATCGGCGCAGAAATATGGTACCTTCTTTACAATACCGCATCTCATTAGTCAATGAGATTGTCTTTTTTTTCTTCTTTCGTACTTAATAAGCGTATTCATTTCTTCAGTGCATCAGTAGTTGAAGAATGCTTTGATTATCTTGATGCACCTATTGAGAGGATTGCTGGGACAGATGTTCCAATGCCCTATGCTGCAAATCTTGAGAGAATGGCTCTCCCGCAGGTTAATCCTCCTACACTCTCTCTCTTGTCGTCCTACAATTTCAATGATTTTATAGGTTTTTCCTTTGTAACTTATTCATCAGGTCGAGGATATCGTTCGCGCAGCCAAAAGGGCATGTTACAGATCAAATTAAATGACTGCAACTGCTTAAATAACCAGAAACACAAGGCTTCTACTGATTCTTGAGTTTCTTTTGCACGAGTTATTCAGTTGGGTGAAAAGAGAAAAAACCACGACCTTGTTGACTCCCTATACATCCAGGTTAGTGGCAACATCGAAAACAAATGTTGACGCAGAATAAGGTTCGTTGAACATTTCATTTCTTCTTGCTGACACAAGAAAACATTTAAGCAATTTGATTCCCAGTCTTGTATATTATATCACCTAAACATGTACGCGCTTCAGTTTTATAATGTACACCTTTATTCTCTCAGAAACCATAGGTGTGTCGCACAAGTACTCGACTCATGGAGCATACATGCTACAATAAACTTTATCAAGTGCATTAATAGAGACAAGTTATGATATACGAGATGAAATGGGATAATTTTTTATGTAATAAAAATGTTGGGAAAAATAGTCACTCATCAATTAATCTAATTGCTAATACACAAACGACCAGCTATCCGCACTAACCACGTCATCCAGGTTACCTCGACAAAATGCACATGCGTTACTACCTCAAGTGTCTTGATCATGCAATCTCTGGCGGAGCCCAATTTCCAGATTTGAAATCTTTGTAGAAGCTGGATTTCCTAGAAACAGCGAAAAATACTGCAACCAATGCAAAGTAAAATAGAGATTTGAGACACAAAATACAGTGGGTTTGCCTTGAAATAGAAAAAAAATTTAAGACAAATTAAGCCCTTGTTTGATTTTTGATTATTTGAGAATCACTTCTCTCCCACACTCATTTTCAATCCCACGTTCTCCAAAAAAAAATCATTTTTCTTGTTTCCCCATAACTTTTCCCTACTTTTTTACCTACACATTCACCAAAATAACACATTTCAAATAATCACTTCCCAAAGAATCAAAATGAAACAAGCGGCAAGTGTCTCAAATGAAATTAGCATACCAGGAATTCCAGCAATAATCATATTAGGATCTTTTAGAACGTCATGAAGAGTTCTCTTCTCGTTGACTCTAACCCACTTAGAATCAGTGCCTGAATCAATCAATGAAGAGAATAAGTAAAAATACTCAAACAGATACATGTGTGTGATTTGATACTTACTAGAGGTTCACCACATTTCCCATGTTACATAAATTCATTGACATATATTTCAGCAACAGATTACATAATCAAAAAATAAGTAAATCCAAACACGTACTTGAGTTACCACTTAACGCAGTGATTTAGGCCCTCGGAAACTTAGACAATTACTTAGCATTTGAAATAACCAGTGTTAGCATATTATGTAGCTCAAATCATGTGTCATTGGTCTACCAGATTCAACCAAGCACGCAGAATTCCCCCATCAGAACCAAGGTGTTTTGAGCTAAGATATTAGGGACTTGCAGCCTCATTGTGAATGATCAGAATATTAATGTCCACCAGAACCAATGACCTCAAGATTTCCTACCACTTGACGGAATCAATCGCGAAGAAAGTCCATTTTTCCCATTCTTCAGTTTAGTTCAATTTAGGCATCCGATCAAGTACTCTTGCAATACGGTTCCGTACAGAGCTAAACAAGAGATAAACTAATTCCCCGTTCTTCAATGCAGATTAAATGTTAGTAGTATGTTCAAGTGTCATCCAAAGGATTTTATTTCTACATTAAAGCTAGTCTAGAGGATTAACACCTAATCCCTGTTTTTTTCAACTAAAAAGGATGGTAAAAATTTAAGTCAAATTCAACAATAAAACTTAACCACACATTTCAAGGGATTCACAACTTTTCAACCACATATTTCGTTTGGTTTTACCAAAATCTAATAAAATTCTGATTTTTAGCAAAACTAAACAGGAGCCTAATTTCCAAGCCATTCATCTCATCTTGATAAAAGAAATATTGAACTTCTTGTTGGATGCATGAAATTTACCTCTAACGACTGAACCAAGAGCGACATCTTTATTTTCACTGTCAATGTTTTCCAGATGAGAAGCAGCTGTACCTTCTAAGAGAGATTGGATGATTTTTTTCTTGGATAAACAAACTCCAGAACCAGCCTGTTGAATCAAGATTTGTCACCAAAAAATGAAAGCCAATGTAGATTTCAAGATTCAAAGTAAATATCAATTAAGCTTCCAACACGAGTGGATGGTAATATGGGTTACATGCAGTTAAATTTCAATGAAAGCTTTCAAGTATGTCATATAGAGCACCGTCTACTGTATCTTAAGATTTTTTAGGGATTTATTTATCTAAAGAACAAATGGTAATATATTTCATGTCCAGACTATTTGAAGTAAATAAATAACAATCTCCACATCTCCAACTCCTATACTCGTCAACCTTTTTCGAAAACCACGTGAAGAACCTTTCAGCCTGAACTTCCAATACATCAATATCTGCGATTTCACCTGTCATACTATGTCTATAACTTCCAAACTTAGTCCCGAATGAGTCGTTAACTACATTAAACCAACAAACCTTTCTGGTGGTAACTCAACTCTTTGTTGGGTGAGAATGCAAAACCAAAAAGAATGGAAGGATTCGGATCTTCCATGGGGATTGAGACTATATCTCGTCTTCTTAAGACGTGTGTATCTTTATTAAACAGTGTAAGACTGATCTGGTTCAAGACTGAAGCTTCTATTTTGACTGTGTCTTACATCCTGTCATTAATAAATAAAGTTGCCCCCCTCATGATCCGTAAGTCAGATTTCAGAATGAGCGTCACAACAAGAAGCAGATATTTTGTGTGCTGATTTGTCCCCCAGGTTACAATTGGAGAATAGCCCACTTATTCATTATGTGAACAAACGTGCTTACAGGACTCATACCCACTTCTTCACTCAACTATATTCCTGCACAAGGCGTCAGCCCAAAATCAAGGTACACTGTACTGTATCTGCTCTCCCACTTTAGACAACCTAATCATTATTCCAGGCTGCACACAATCGCAGCATTTATTTTAGCTATAGACTCAACTCTACATGATACAACTTCTCAAACAACACTCAAATAATTTCATCCTAGAAAGTCCATTTCTATTTCACTTATATTTAGTTATATTCACCATCTTTTGGGTTTTTTTCTCTTCTATTTTTGGCAGGAATCTTAATTAAGTGATATGAGGAATATTTCAAACAAATATTTGATCAACACAGTGGCATTCTGTATGGTATTTGAACTAAAAAAAAAAAAAACAACTCAGTGCCACATGCTAAAAACTGTTGCAGGAACTTCATAGCTTGTTGAAATTCCCTAATTGGACAAATCATAAAACGGGAAGCATAATACTAACACAACTCTATGATTCCTTAAACATCATAAATGAACAGCCAACTCTTGTAGATGTTTAGACGATTGATTCTCGAATCCGATTGAATCTAAGATGAATGAACAAAAGAAGAAATAAAGGAAAATTATGGGCTGTGAACGGGAAAGGATGAAAGAAAGTCGATTTCCTCAAAGAAACTGTTCGTAATGGTTAGGACTATGTTAAATAACTGCAAAAAAGATTTTCAAGTAGAAGCATTCATGAGCCCTTTTTTGGCAAAATCAATAGCCTAAATGAGATTACCAACACAAAATCAAGAAGTCACAGACAACTACATACCTCATAGTATAACTCAATAGCGCCCCGAGAGTAAGCTTTTCCTGTATCCCAGGATAAAGGAGGGCAATCATCTGAGAACATGTTTGGAAGCTAAGGATCACAAGAATCAACATGAATACTAAATACTAATCATGAAGAAATGGAGCCTGTACATTAGGGGGGCGGGGGAAGAGAAAAAGGTGGCCCAAGGATATCATGTCAAGATGAGCTGAAAACATGTCAGTCTCACAAAAATCCTCAATGATGTCACTGGACATAACCTCTGCATAAAGAAGGATAACAGGCCAATGAAGAATATTGTTTTTGTCTAGTATTGGCTTTTTAAGTCCAGTGAGTTCTTGATACATTGCCTTCCCAATTCGTAGTCCTCTATGCTCAAAAGCGGAGACAATGCCCTGAATGTATTCAAACTAAAAGGTAAAAAGCACGCCCAATATTTAAGAACTTGATTTTTGCTTAACACCATAAATTTTGAACCTCTGCTGCTTCCACAGCCTTGGAAATTTCAGCTTGGCGCTGTTTGTGTACTGATCTCTTTAGATCAATTTGCTTGGCTAGCTTCTTCAATTCTTCGTTATCTGGTGATTGGTCAAGGCCTTTTTCACAGTATGACTTCGCTTCATTCAACAAATCAAGTGACGATGATGCTTTGACTGCTCTGTAAAGTGCCTAAAAAAGAGTGTAGAGGTTTTAATCATATAGAAAATAATAATACAACTTGTGACAAAGATAATTAACACAAAATTACAACCTTAACGTTTGTTGGACAGAGTCTGATTGCCTCCTCGGCATCCTGGAGAGCACGTCTGTAATTTCCCAGGAGCAGATTGACATGAGCTCTATTTGAATAAACAATCGAGTTCTCTGAATTGCTTAAAGCCTTCTGATTTATAGCTCTGGTGTAACAATCAATAGCATCCAAATAGTGATTTTTGCCACTTTTCACATACTCATTACCCTTTTCCTGAAGCAGACGGAACAACAATAAATCTTCTTTATTCTCATTTTTGAGCTTTCTCAAATTCCATTGTTTCCCTTATTTACACAAACAGGACTTAACAAAAGCAAAACAAATTTCAGGTAACGATGGAAAATCTCGTAAACATCAACAAACATCTTACAAACCCTTTTCTTATTACTGAGTTCAAAGGTTGGACCAGTGTACCAAGTATGCATATACATATGGGTCAGAGAAATAATGAAGGATTTTTCCCATTCAAAGATTGAATCTTCACTGATAATGCAATACAAGATTGAATTTTGACCAAGTTTATGTAACGTTTATCATCGGGCACGCAAACATCATAGCAAAACAGCAACTAATACTGTAAAAAAATCATATTTTGCCAATTTTCTGTTGAATCACTCAAAAGGCCGAAGAAGAAAGCGTTAGCGAAAGCATATAAATGAAATTAAACCAAATTAAGCAGAAAGGAAAATAAGAAAGATTTATATTAAAATAAATAATTATTGTAAAAGGGAAGCCATTAATGAAACCTTAAATTCAATAGCAGCAGTCTCTTTTAGGGCAGATATGGCTTCAAGGTCAGCTATTTCATTATGGGTTTTGGGTTCCGAACCCGCCTCCATCCAAAGAGCCATGGCTTCTGTTTTGATTCTTCTTCCTGTTGGTGAGCGAGTTTGAAGGAATTCAAGAAAAACCAAAGAGATGTTTCTGGGAAAATATTTCGCAAATCAAAATGCGATTTTTCACTTAAAGTCGCTATTTTTATAGATTTAATTAAATTAAAATATGCGAGATAAAATCGTTTAGTTAGGTTTACGCTTATGGGCCCATGTACACGTGGCGGGGCTCTTTTTCCGAATAGAAAAATGCATAAATTTGATACTAGGAATAAAGTTCTTTTAGCCCTTCCTCTTTGGTTTGGTTTGCTACGTTCGAAGCCTCGAACCGTATTCAGTGACTCTATGTAATTATATCCACATGTACGATCCTGCTTTCACTTTTGACGTGGAAAAGAGAAATCATAGAAAACCCGAAAAAAGCCATGCTTAGCACGAACTGTGTCAAGCCTAACCATGTACAATATAACAATACCAAATCAAATGGGGTTTGCATTGCCTGGGCATAAGCAGCTCGACTATCACGAATTCTGTCGAGCCTGGACGCAGTCAAATACCTTGTTGTATTTTCCGGAATTTAATTTTTTCATCTGAAATCTTGAATAATACTTGATAGTGTCCGAGTCACATTACGTGACTATTTACACAATTGGTTACACCAAACTAGATCAAACTGAGGACCGAAGATAAAAGACATGTCTATTATCCTTTTCAATCATGACCAGTCGATATACCAAACATAGCTCAAGTGATCCAAAAATGTTGGGAATTTACACATATTTTGGGGTATGATTACACAAGAACAGAACAAAGAGATCCCAGAGAATACAGAGGTACAATCTTTTGCATGTAGAACTTCAATCCTTGATGAAATTGCAAAAATAAAAGTTATATTGATTACAATTAGCACATGATTAGATACAAAATCTTTACAACTAAACCTGGTAAGCAGGAAAATCTCAGAGTCTAAACTATACAACAAACGTGGGATTCCACGAATATAAATTTCATAATCGATCAAGACGAAGACAGAGAATTGCGTAGAGATGAAGACTATATGAAACAACCCACTTGAGGCTTTGAATTGTGTTAATTATACTTAAAACCCACATAATTACAAAATTGAGAATGAAATCTATAACAAGAAAGATTATATTTGATCCCAACAATGGTAAAAACACCAAATTTTCAAGATTGTTTCCTCTAGATTTTCTCTACCTTCTTTCGGCAAAATTTTCTGAAACTGATCGTCTCCGGTTGAACTTCCAATCCTTGGACCAACCGATTAAGGAAGGATGGAATGCATTGGTGAATTTCCAAGAAGGACCCATATGAGTCTCTTCTTTCTTGTTTTTCCTCCGGGCCCTTGTTACTGAATTATTTCTCAGAAATCGGGACGATTTTGGATCAAAAATTGAGGAATTCAAAGAAGCATCAGAAGCACCAAAAGATACAGGGCCATTTTGTGATGATATATCCTCCATAGTGTATCCAACTGATCCATCCTGATGAGGTGGTGGAAATTTCTCACTCTTTGTCTTAGCATTAGCTTGTGACTCTACTCGCAACCGCTGTAGAATATAGTGGGTGCAAAGAAGGATATCATTAGATTTTAAGCAAATGAGTTCCTATAGGTAGATTCCACACGATTATATACACAAACAATAAAAAGACGAAGGTAAAGAGTTCGAAGATTAAAAATGGCATTTAGCAGCACAGCCTAAATCTTCTTTTAATGAGGTCTACGATGTCACTAAAGTAGCTCCTAATCTTATTAAAATCTTTGTGTATCATCTTATTACCGAATTCTTGTCAGCTGCAACTAGAGTAAAAACATAGAACCATAAAATTACACTCAAGAAAATCCTAAACACAATCTAATGATTCACTTCAGCATGAAGGTTCCACTTAATTATATGAGAATTGCTGAGTGTTCTTTAATTTTTTTTTCTTTTCTTTTATAAGGGGATCAACAAATTTCACCCATCCCCTCCGAATGGAGGCTCGAACACAGGTCATCAGCTTGGTAAAGCTTCGCTCATAAACACTAGTTGATTTCTTTCTGAATGCAGCTACTTGATATATGGAATCATATCTATAAATAGCAATTCCTTTCTCAGTATTCAACATCTGTGTCCCATTTGNTCATATCTATAAATAGCAATTCCTTTCTCAGTATTCAACATCTGTGTCCCATTTGGTTAAGCTTAAAAATGAGAGGAAAAAATGTTTTCCAAGCATGGCTAGGTTACCTTTCTCTTAAAAGTAAAAAAAACAAAAAAGTTGCTTATTTAGAAATTAACTCTTACCACATTGTCAAAGTAAGTTACTTGTTCCAATTATGAATTAAATAAATAATAATTTTCAAGGTGAACTTTTTAAGCTTAGCTAAACATGGAGAACACTGTCCTCTGACTAAAAGTTGATTGTAAGCTACAGATTCACTATTTCTTTAACTGAGCATCCACGTCGTCTTATTTCCTCCTTTGATTCCCCCGTCTCTTGATTCTTGCTGTTATTTTTCTCTTTTTTTACGGTCTTATGCAGGATTAATAACAATTTTCTTAAAATACAAGTGACGGTACAACATAGCAAAGCAGAAACCCACTGAGCTCAAATTGCATACAGGACTTTAAAGTCCTTAACCAGCACAAGCCCAGTAAGAGCAGCTCTCCAAATGACACCATTTACACCCCACGCTTCATCAGAAAGACAGCAGTAATTTTTTAATTATATTATAAAAGATGATAACTAAGATAGCATTTGGCATGGTAATATAGAGCATAAACAAAATGGAATCTGTTTGACTTACATCTAAGTTAAGTTGTAGCTCAGCATTGGCTTCTGGCGCTGGAATTGCTCGGCTGACCCTTTCATGAACTCTCACTCTTCTGGTACCATCTACTACACGAGCTTTCCCACCTAAACCTCGTTGCCTGTAGTTAAGATAAATGTCAGCATATAATTGATATTGGTCAAAAAAATTCTTGAAATCAAGGAAGTAAAAGCACCTTCTGGCTTCTTCAACTCTCAATTTTATATCCATTTCCTTGCTTGGAGGATACTTTGGTAAGCTTGATGGCTCACAGGCATATGGTTCGGTGATAAAGAACTGTTCATAAACAAGATATTGAATTCAAACACGAGTAATTCTGCCACCAGTGCGCTTGTTCATATTTAATTTTACTAATTAAAACCCCCATCTCCACCACCAGAGGCACAAAACAAACACAAATTGCAAAAAGTAAACTTCTAACAATAAAAGACATTGATTTTGTGAAGCAAATTTTTTAATATATACCACCTGCAAAAGGTAAGAACAAGTAGTTCTGAAGATTGGCTATAAACAATCCGCAAGTATGAGGATTAGCGAGGCAAGCATATTCTAATAAATGAGTTTGTTGAAACAGAACATTTTTATGGAGAAATAAAATGGACAAGAAAATGAAATAAGAACAGAAAAGACAGAAGTTTGATATGGTACCGCTATTAGCCTACATGCATGAAAGCATAAACAATCATATACTTAGACGAGGGACTTCACCTCAAAACATTTGGGCGTACTTCAATTGAAAAAGAGCTTGGCACTTTATAGCCAACGTTGGATAGGTTAAGAGCCCATCAGTCGCGCACATGGCTCGTTTGTTGCCATCAAATGTGGCTGAATCCCTTGTACTCAATGAGTCAAATGAAGTCCCAGAGCTCACCAAAGATAGTTACACAAGATTATCACTTGATTTTGAGGTACATTATTCCACTTTGCATAAATATTTGGTGAGAGTTTTGGGATTTAGTACTTTGCACTATTTTATGTTCTCCCCTTTTATAGAAGTAAAATTCATATCTTCTCGGTGCATGGACGTAGGCAAGTGCCGTTATTTCCATCTTATATTTTGCCTAAACCTCAATGTGGGGGCTTGTGCAATTGGTAACAGAGCAATATCAGAATTATCTTTGACCGCTGTAGCCCCGTCACTGACATTTGAAGATGTATCAATAGGTTTAATTTTTGAGTTCCAGAAAATAAAAGAAGCACCCAAAAGACCTAGAGAGGTCACATGGTTAGGTAATGAACTGTGTCCATGATCAGAGAGCAGAGATAAAAATTCACCCCCTAAAACATGAATATTAAAGGAGCCAATAACTTACTCTCACTCACTCAAACAAAGACCACATACACCAAATAAAATTTTTCGAAAATCTCATTATACTAAAATAATCAACTCTACACTGGAACACAAAGAGCATAAACACACAGACTTTGATTAGCTTTTAGAGCAGATACATGCTAGGTAGATGTTACTGGCTGGTATTGATATGTATTATCTTACAAATATGCAGGTCGTAATGATTCTGTGTTCAAAGCCATTGCTCCTGCTGGGAAGCATAATAATGTTTCCTAAGAGTGAATTAACTAGCAAACAGTCTCTCATTCCAAATGATATCTATAGTGATGGTCATATGTGCAATCGGAAGTAGTAAACCTTCATCCAGTTATATAACTTATATTGTCGGAAATGATAATAAACATATCTAATAGATATTTAAAAGTGAACCTTTTTTTTTCAAACAAAATTTATACAGATTCGAGGACTACTCACTTCACTATTTAATGCTGTAGTGGCAGAGCCTCGAGCGTCAGGATCAATTGCAAGAAGAGTTTCTACCAGAGCGAGAGCTGATGGTGGAAAATCCTTAAATGTCTCTGCTATGCAACACTTGTAAGGTTGCTGAGGTTTATAAAGAGTTGCATTTGGCAATCTGGATTTCTTCCAATATTCCTCTGATGGAGAACCACATAATTTAAAGATCTTGTGAAGTTGCTCAACCTAATTAGCAAAGAAATCGAGAATAAAGATTTTGAACTTTGTCGAATATCCATGACAATAATGACTAAATAGAATGATTTTCAGCTGCCAGAAGCTAAAGTCCACAAAATTAGAAATTTCCCTTGTACAAAGCAAATCTGAAAGAGAATACCTCTGTCCGTCCTCGCATTATTGGTTTCCCAGCAAACAACTCTGCCAAAATGCAGCCCACACTCCATAAATCAACACCAGTCCCATAATAAGTGGCCCCTAATAAAAGTTCTGGAGGACGGTACCAGAGAGTGATAACACGACTGGTCATGGGTTTCTTGCGTTCAGGATCATAAAAAGAAGCTAACCCAAAATCGGCTATTTTTAAGGTTCCATCATCGTCAATTAACAAATTAGAGCATTTGATATCACGATGTAGAACACCATTGTTGTGGCAATGCTCAAGCCCAGACAGCAATTGTTTCATAAAAGATTTGACCTGCAACAGGAAATATAATCATGATAAGCCACTCAAATATTTATAACATGGCTAATAAACAAAACTGCTTACACTAGTAATTTTTTATCAAATTTTCTCAAAAATCTAATAAAGATGTTAAGGTCGAGATTTATGCTGACAATAAATTGCGAAATATAATGTTATAGTGAAGAAAGAGAAATCTCCACTCCTGATGGAAAATTCATTCTTTATAGTGCTTTACAGGCTGACCTTTGACTTCTATACTGTATAGTCTCACCTCACTGCATCACTCTGTAAGTCTGTTTTCTTGTAGTGGTTAGGATTTATAATTTGAGCGTGAAAGGAACGAGGCCCCAACAGACTATTTCTTAAAGCTTAGATTCTATATAAACATCTATCTTTCGATACAAAGACCAATAATATTTATATGAACAAATGATAATTTCCTAGTATTTGTTAATACAAGTTCGCACAATTTCTTGGACAGTGCATGACATTTAGCTCCAGACAATCCTAAGTTGACGTATTGCGGAAAGTCTAAGCATAAAATTCGTTCTCAAACTTGCAAACCATTACAACGTCATTTGATAGCTTGTTAAACCTTCCATCAATCATCAAAACGAAAAGGAAAATATTATTCTTCTTGTTACTAATGAAGTACATGTTCTGTTGGTCAAATATGTGGAGTACAGCAATGGAAACCAAAAGAATAAGAAGATGAAGATGAAAAATAATATCGAAACAAGACTTGATCGCGAAATGAAATCGTTGTCCACAAACGATATTTGTCTCCACCACTATGCTTTTTAAGGATTGAAAATGGCAAATAGTTTGCAGGATTATCAAGCCTAAATGAAGAAACACCAAAAGCTAAATGATTCTTCAAGTTGAACAAGTGAAAGTATTGGAATTTGATTATGTAAGAGAATGGAATTCCTTCAATAATTTGGATGAACAATGGAATGATTTTCAATTGTATTTTGGAATGATAACTAACATGTTTATATAGTCATCAATCATTCCTACATGAAATGGTATCAACTCATATGGAAAAGGTGCATTGCTTCACAAGAAAACCAGCAAAAAATTCGAAAAAAATCCAACTTAATAGTCGGATTTTTACACTATGCGACCGCATAGGCGACTGCATAGTTATAGCATGGGTCTCCCCTTTCTCCCCTGATGGCCGCCATGCGACCGCAAGCCACAATGGCCTATGCGACCTGGCGCCAAATGTGGTTTTCTTCCTCTTTCCAATTCATTCATCCATGGTTTCTTCTCTTGATTTTTGAACAATAATTCTAACATGTTCTGCTTTCTCATCAAACACTACAAAGCAATTACACGTCCTGAACACTAACAACAGCAATAGTGAAAGTATTTGAATCTAACCAACCAATTTAATAGACTGCAAACCAATTAAACCCATCAAATGAAATCATAAGAGATTTTTTTTTTAAAAAAAAAGTTCATATTCTTGCTTCCTAAATTCTCTACCTGGGGTTCTGTGAACTTGACACCTTGGACGGCAGTGAGGCCAGCAAGATCATGCTTCATATACTCAAGAACAAGGTAAAGACTGCTAGACATTCTGGAAATAACCAGCCCTTCGAGCTTAATTACATTGGGATGATTCAGCCTACTCAAAATGAGTATTTCTCTTGCAACAAACGCAATGGTTTCTGGCTCTAAGTTATCAAACCTTACTTTCTTCAACGCAACAACCTTCCCGGTTATCAAGTCGCGAGCTTTATACACATTGCTATATGTTCCTTGCCCAATCTAATCAAGAAAACAACATTATAACTACAAATTTACAATAGTTCAATGATATACGAGCTTTAAAGTATTTTCTTGTGCATCGTACTTCTAAAGATAGGCAAACCAAAAATCCACAAATTCAAAGCAAAAGTGATTTTTTTTTATAGCAATCTGATATTTTATTTCTCAGGCAAGCAAGCACCACAAAGTGTTGGAGCACATTTGGCTGAGCTCAAATCAAACTTATTTTCTTTACAAACAAAATTTCCTTTTCTAAAAACAAACCCATTCTTACTTTCAGAAAGAAAAAAAAAAAAAAAAAAGCAGCTTTTAAGCGCTCTTGCAATAGAAGTTCTTTTTAATACCAAAAAAATCATTATTTGTTCACATTTCACAATAGCCAGTGACCCTAATGCAGTCACTCCAAACACATTACATATGTAATGCATGCTATCGAAGGTTGTACCTTGCGATTCAGAAGTTGTACTTTTTTTTCTAAAATTATTGTTGAACTGCAAAAATGTGTATATAGGCACCTTATCGAGTTTCTCAAAAGTGTTGGCACGACGTGGGCTCCAGTTCTTGATGGCGTCGCCGGCGACGTCCACTAGCCACGAAGGCCACCCTTCCCGGGTGGTGGTGCCGCCAGTTCGGAGTCGGAACTCCGGCGCAGAAGCCGTATGTCTAAGAAGTCCCTCATCTCCCGTCGGAATCTCTCCGATCTTCTTCTCTCTTTCACAATCGTTCTGAACCCTCGTGAGGTCGGGTTCTGAAGCCTGCCCATTTCCTTCCCTCCGTCGAGCTTCTTTTCCCTTGGCATCTCTTTTTCCAAGAACACAGCCCATTGCAAAAAATCAAAAATTTCAATAAACTAAACTCAAATTTCAGCTGCCCGTCATCTTATTTCAACAAACTTATCAGTTTCAAGAAATCAAATTTGAGATTCTATTATTAAAAAAATTAAATAAACTCAATCGGAAGAGAAGTTAGATAAACAAAACAGCTTTGCATTTATTCTCCCTCCCCTTTTGTGTATGTTTTGATTCAATTGAGAATAAACAATTATACAGAAGAAATCATTTAACTTAAGCTGAAAAATTTACTAATAACCACACAAAAGAACACTGCTATTATCGTAGTCTGTGACAGACTGCATTTATTGCTCTGTGTCTCTGTATTTTGAATGCAAGAAAGTGAATACAAATATTTGCGTCAACACAGAGAGAAGAAAAGTTGTGTCCTTTTCTTTTCGTTGGAATTTTGGAATTTTCGACAGCAATCGATTGATTAGCCCATTAAAAAGGTTTATTACTTTCTGGCATCAAAAACTGAAATGTTTTTCTTCACCAAACGAGCTTTACTTAGGATCCGTTTGGAAGTGTTTTTTATTTTTATTTTTTTCTTTTGTTCTTGTAGAAGAATTCTTTTCTATCTTAAGTTTACTTTTAAAAAAAAAATTAGCTAGATAAATTATTTCCAAAAAATTATCTAAGTACGCTCAAAATAGCTTTTAAGTCTCGGAATCAATTTTTTACTTTTTTTTATAAAAGGCATGCCAAACGGCCTTATATACGTGTATAACTGTTCACAAAAAATTCAAATTCAATTACGTATTAATTATACTATGGTTCATAAATAATCATAAAATCCAAACATCATCGAACTATCCGTAACATAAAAACTAATTACGAGGAATTAACAAAAATTTGGACGATTTTCATTGATTGCGCTGAAATAAATATAACGCTACATTTTAGAGTTTTTATCACTATTTAAAAATAACTATATGTTATTATTTTATTGTATCAACAAATTGTAGTACTGATTAATTATTATAAATTTGTAGTTTTTCAATTGAAATAATTTTTTTTTTCAATTTTACATTGTATTTACTATTTATTGGTATTAAATTCTGTTCAGGGTAAATAAATTTAAATGCAAATATGGAGAGAGAAAAGGAAATGCTTACACCTTACATACCTACTTCGCCAAACCTATTAAAATGGCATATTTTGCATTTATTATATCAGACACATAAATAAGTGCATAAATGTGACAAAGCATGAATATATTGGTGTAGTTTTGAACATTGCAATCTACGAAAGATCCCGTTTGAATCCTAGTGTAGGGAAATAGGAGAGATTGATAACGATGTTGTTGAGACAGATTGTTCAATTGGAGTTGAGTTGGTAGCAAAATTGTGGTAAAGAATGTTAATCGGAGCTTAACATTAACACTACTGTGATTCGTGTCAAGTGTCTTCTGTCTTGTCTAATGATACTTTTGATAATTTTCTTGAAAAAGTTCCGTATGCGTTAAAACATAGAAGTCTAGAATTTTAGCTCATGTTTGGTAGAAATTTTTTCAGAATATATTTTGTAAATAATGAGTTTTTTGAAAAATGAGATTCTCAAAAGTATGGCAACGTTATAGATATACGTGCAGGATTATTTATATGGGAATGTGTAATTGAAAATGAGTTTCAAGAAAAATAAATTTTAAAAAATTGGGTTCAAACAAGGAATTAGTATATCAAAAGAAACCAATTGCTCCAAGCAAACTTTAGCTCACTTTTACACTTGATCAAAGTACTAAGCAATTGATGCATCCTGGTTGGAGGCATCATTAACATAGAAGTCTAGAATCTAAATAAAATAATAAGTTCATTAATACAGTATAATGTTAATGCATTAGTATCAAATCATGCCAATTGATGCATCCTGGTTGGGGCATCATTATTTCATTAATTTATTTTGTGAGTATAATCAATTAATTTATATGCTTGGTAAATATATAAATGCTTTTTAAAGTGGGAAAAAAAATAAGTAGATTTCCATTCACGTTTACTAGATTTTGTTCAAACCGTGTAATTGTTGTAAAAGGTAGACCAAGATATCGAATAGTGACAAACTTCACCCCAATCAATCAAGTGAAATCCAATTGGCTCGAGTCAAGGCAAGATTGTTTGATTGGAATAAAGTTCGTTGTGTTACGAGTGGTCTTCATCGAGGTGAAGTTTAGCAACTCTATCAAAATGTCCCACTTTAGAGGCATTCAAGATCGCTCTAACATGGCCATATCGATTGCTTTTAAAGACCAATTGTTCAATTCAAACACACAGGGATGGAGTCATTTTCATCTTGAACCTGCACAAGAGGTTTTCGATATCATCTCCCTCATTTTCATTATGGTGGACCACGAGGGAGGACACGAAGAAATAGTCTAGTAAGCATGTTATTTATTTCGATATTATATTTTTCAACAAACATTTAATGTTCTAAATTAAAGAGAGAACGTTGAGAAAGTCATATTATCTACGTTCAATCAACAAAGGGATATAATTTTTTATGTATAATATACCGATGTCATCTTATAAATTACAAAAACAGCGAGTTTCTTATATAAGAAGATCTTGAATTATATCATATGATTTGTTTATAAATAAACAGTTTTAGCACCAAAAACATTTGACAAGATTTACAAAATAAGTAATACCAATCGTCAAACTTTTTTAATTCTAGACTCACTTATACCACACACAAGATGATACAAACCATCAAATCACTATCACTTATTCAACATATCGTGACAAGAAAATTGACTAACTAATGTTTACATTGAAATTTTCAATGCTCGATCTAAGTAAAGTATGACAGAAACAATAATATTGACTAACTAATGTTTACATTGAGATTTTCAATGCTCGTTCTAAGTAAAGTATGACAGAAACAATAATACAATTCATAAAACTCGAGTCAAAATAGCATGTTTTGAAGCGTAGAAAATTTGCTTTTTCCAACGACTTCTTATCTGAAATCGACCAATAGACGAATCAAAGTGGGAAAAGAAGTACACAAATTCAACCGAATTAATGTATATATGTGAAACTTGCACATTTGAATAGAAAAAAATAAATAACTATAGGGGTTACATTTTTTTCAATTAAATTGACTCGGGTTTTTTTTAATAATTTATTTCACTTTCTACTAAATAATCAAATCAAATCATGTGGTTTGATTGCCAACTCCCATAATGGAATTGAGTGGGACCATTTGATTTTTATTGGTCACAAAAATAAAAAATATATGCAATCCACTTATCCACATAATTGATGATAATAGATTATAGATTAGATGGACAAAACCGTGGGAAAAGAGGAAATTAAAGGGGATCCCATGTTCACTATTTTGGAAGTAAAAAAATATTATGTTCCGTAGAATACGTTTGCTATCGAGCGTTGAACTTAGTACAATGAACATATTTTAATTTATTTTTTATTTTATAATTGTTTCTCCTCTGTATGCACAAGCAAATGGTTCGTTATTTGTATATATATAACTTATTAATGAGTATGTTTAAATGTTGTAGTTTAAAAAACTTAATTTAAATTTTAACATTTTTTAATCATCAAAATTAGGAGTGTGTTTAGTAGAGATTAAAATCGGATTAAAATTGAAAAACTAATCATTGACTTTTATTAGACAAGTGAGACCGTATAACGGCTATATTTTCAATTTTAATCGACTTTTGAGCTCTACCAAACAGACTTTAGATATAAGTTATTGTGGAGCGTACGTCCTATTAACGTTTTTGACAAACAATCACGGTTCTTAATCTAATTTAATTTAATGGTCTAAATGGATTTTAATAAAGCCTTTTAAAACCCTTGTCCAAGCACACCAAATTCAATTCAATGGGAGATTTTCAAAGAATCGAAATTGAAGGGAATTTCGAATAATCAAAGTCAAACAAGTACGTAGACCGTAGTAGATCGTTTTCGGGGTTGAGGGGTAGAAAGGGATGATAGGAGATTTGAGGACCATTAAATTGAATTTGATGTGTTTGGACATGGGTATAGGGGTTTAAAAGGTTTTATTACGTCCATTTAAATCATTATATTAATTTTTATTAAGGCTCGTGATTATTTGTCAAAAACAATGATAGGAGAAAAGATCTCCTTACTTATTTTTTGACAGTAAGACAATAGTTATTGACTTATTTCGTTAAAAAAAAGTAACTTATTTTATTTTAAAATAAGACAGATGTACACTATCTAAATATTGAAAGATAAGAAAATTACTTATTAGTTTCATTATTTTTGGTTAAATTTTTACTATTCAAGAAATTAGTGGGAAAAAAGGTGGATAGTTGTATAGTTAAAATTAGCGTTTTAACTTTTTAGCAAAAAAGAAATACGAATGACTTGTCTGGCATGACTTTTAAAAAAGCTAAAATGATCGAATGTGACTTATTTTGAAATTACTTTTAAAATAGGAAGTTCATTTAAAAACTAATTTTTAAAACAAAAATTAGGACAACTTTCACACTAAACACTTATAAAAGAAGTAAAGAAAAAAATCAAAAGACATGTCAAACGGATTCAAAGAGAGGCTAAAATTTATTAGCCGACCATACCAAATGATGTTTGTAGAAATTTTTTGTACGATTTAAACTTTCAAAAAGTCATTTTTCTGTCCTCAAAAAGGCTTCTATTTTCAATTTTCTTCCACTGAGTGAAACTTTAATTATTACAAGAAGCCATCAAAGGAAAAAGGTCAATATTCTAAATTTTTCATTATCACATAGTATATTTTTAAAAATTGAAACTGTAACTTTATTGTGAGAAAGAACCCAACAGAGTTAGTCCACGTGGTTCCCTCATTAATGGTAGCAGGTGAATGCGGAGATCGAAAGTTACGAGTTCGAATCATCTATCAACACTTCCTTGATCGAGCTCGTCACACCGAACTTGCATAATGCAATTATATCTCTTGTGTGTTTGCGGGCTACATGTCTACACATGGAATGAGGTTTACCCAGTGCGCAATCACGGATAACAGCTATGGGTTCTTACGTAAAAAAAAAAAAAGAAAAAAA
>CAIGRS010027225.1:0-14956 GCA_903798395.1 Fraxinus floribunda
AGACTTATGTAAAATATCACAAACTTGTGATTGGTTCGATTTTTGACCCTCAGTGGTCAAATGTTTCCTTTCTATACTCGTGAGATACACATCCTCAAACTTATTATTTTCATTCATTTTCCCAAAGTGTGATCCTAGGCCGGATTTTCAGATGATCCTAATCTTCACTCTCTCTAGCTTGGACAGATGTCACTAGTGGCAGTTAAACACTTCAACAACTAATGATTTTCCGAATTCTTGATTGCTTTAACCTCTAAGACGCAATTAGGCTAATTTTCTATTATTAAAGTTATAGTTCTTTCAAACAAATGTTTGGGGCTTAATTAAAATATTTAGTGCTTCTTCTGTTTCATGCACTTGCTTTTTTATTTGTACATATTCTGTTTTATGCATTTTCTTTTTTTCTTTTTTAGTTTTCTTTTTGAGATTTTCAATAATTGTCCTCATTGGAATATTTTAGGGTAGCTGACATCCCTTCATAACTAATAACTTCACACAACATCAGTAAAGCTCTTATATGTTCATGTGGATTTTCTGTAGCTTTTCCAAAGAACTTGATGTCATGATGATTATGAAAGATGTTGGTGTCATCCAATCGAAGGTGGAAGTTAGCTTATTCAAAAGAAGGGTAGATGATAGCAGGTTGCACATGTGTAGTCATTGGATTCACAAAATCCTTGACCAATATAAGGGCTTCATCGACGATAACCCTCTGTTGAACTGGTTGATGCAGTTGAAGTGGATCCTGGACCCGATTCTAATTGAAATTTTGATTACCAGCCATTTTCCTTGTTATGTTTTGTTCTCTTCTATGATATTTGATGGTTCTTTCAATCTCGGGATCTAATAGAGTGGGCTTGATCTCATTAGAATCTTGTATAAACTGATGATTGCTTGGAAAGAACAAAAATACAAGAGAATGCATTAGTGTGATGAATAGCCTAAAACAAAAAGAAAGACAAATCTAATATGAAATAACAAGCTATAATTAAATAAAATTACTCCCTAACAATGGCGTCTAAAACTTGTTTGGACAAAACTTGCAAGCATACGGAATTGTGACAAGTAATATAATTGATGAGTTGAGTTATCATTCCACGAGGTATAATTGCCAATTATAGTTTACTGGTTTTTATGAAATTCGATGTTGGTAACACAAAAAAGGTTGATGTTTTTTATTATCCTAAATTAAGTTATGAATAATGTTAAAGATTGGTTTAATCAAATAATGAGATAAATGTATTGAATTTCAGAATTCACCTATTGATTTCTATTTCCATTCTTGACTTAAGTTAGTGTTATTCAAGTTTTCATGACAATCGATAATCCATTAATATCTAATATTATTTTCCAAGTATATTAAGCATATCCTTAGCACGACTCGACCTTATTCCTAAACCGAATTCATATGCAAAGAAAGCATTCGATCATATGATTATCATTATAGATTGTACATGTCATAAATATTATTCCTAATACCTAGTGATACATGTCAAATATGCAGTGTTCTACTTATTACGAGTTTTCCAGCACTGCAATAAACAAGAAATGATATA
This sequence comes from Fraxinus floribunda, assembly GCA_903798395.1. Taxonomy (NCBI): domain Eukaryota; kingdom Viridiplantae; phylum Streptophyta; class Magnoliopsida; order Lamiales; family Oleaceae; genus Fraxinus; species Fraxinus floribunda. The sequence goes on from CAIGRS010027225.1 coordinate 1,557, forward strand.
GTTGGTAGCTAAGCAATCAAATAATACAAAATTCATGCATATTTAATCATAAACACAAAAAATAACTAAAATACGATAAGACTTGAATTAGAAATATAGCTCAAAAGGTTTCATCATTCATCCAATGCACAAGTTAAGTTTAGCCTGACATTATGATATTCAAATTATACAAGAAGATATAGAGAGACAAGCCCAAATTAAAGAAATAAATGAAGAACTCAAAATCTTGATTTCTTGAAATTTAATCTTCAATATGAGCTTTGGAACTTCAAATCTTGTTGTATAATTTTCTGGACTCTCTTCAATGATAAAATAATGGCTTCTCACGTTTTGGACCTTGTTTACGTTATATAAGATGCTATAGATGCCATTCCATACATAGTTGGATCAAGAGAATGAAACAAAAAACTTTCCTTGGAAATGAATCGAGTGCAGGCCTTGTTGTATGAGAGGTGCACGCCTCTCAGGCCTTTTTAGCTTTTGACAGTGCTAGGAGGAGGTCAGGTGCACGCCTAGAAATTTGTAATAGGTGCGTGCCTAGTTATGTCCCTGAGTAGCGTCATACATTTCTTTCTCAATATATGATTGAGGCAATTTAAAGTATGTTGGAAAGCCAACTCAATAGGTTACAATTCTTCTAGAAGTATCATTTTTCCAATTCTAACTTTTACTGTGCAAAATATGAGTCTCCACCGATGCTGAAAAAAAGGTGCATAACTTTTTCAGGGCTGGAATTTGACGTGTGAGCATAATTCGACTATAATTCACCCTTTTGACTTCTTTTCTCATCCAATTGACCCCTAGCACTCTCTAATCTTCATCGTGGGGTATGATACAACTTTTGAGTATTTGTACTTTAACGTTCAAACTTTGGATCTCTTGCAATTGAGCATTTTCACCGTTTTTCTCCAATTCTACCATTTATGTGTATTTATACCCAATAAATACAATAAACATAGAATTAAGTCATAATTCATCAAAATAATCAATAAATACTAACTTAAAGGTCCAAATAAGTGTACATAATACACTTATCAATATGCTTCAAAAATCTTAGCTCTTTATTTTTAGAAATAGAATTAAATGCCATGTCCATTGACTCCTAATAAATTGAAGCAAGAATAAAATTTGATTAAAAAAAAAAACTAGAACCTTCAAAATCATTATTACCTAAAGATAGATGAGTTTGATAAAAATAAATAAAAATTAGTAACATTAAAAATCAGATAAGGAAAATGAACTTCAAAGTTTTGATTAGGCGAGCAACACAAAAATAAAAAATGCACTTGAAACTCTTTAGATTTCTGCAACTCGATAAAGATCTCAACAGTGAAACTAGAAGAAGATCGAAGACCAAGGAGGCTCGAGCTTGGTAAAGATAGTCTACAACTCTACAAAAATCTTGTTTTGATTTTTATTCTTCAAACGTTAAAAAACAACATATTCATGTTTATAATTCACAGACTTGGGTGATTTGGGCTAATTTGATATTTGTTAGACTCATTTTTTTAAGTGAAAATAGTGCCACATACCTGTTTTTAAATAAATATTTACATTCCACATTTCAACATTTTTAAACCATAAATAATGTATTTTTATAGTGAAATAGAAATAAGAAAACTTAACCAAACCATACAGACAATTCATTTACGTAGCTAAATTTACTTCATCAAACATGCCATTAACTTATGCTCCAACAAACACGCCCTTAACATGACAAATTAATATCCAAGTCCCTAAAATGGAGTCCATTCGTCTTCCACACAAATCTCCACCCAAATCATCTCTCTCTAGAACCATCCACCAAAAAATTTCCCAAAAAATAAAAAAATCAAATTGATTTTCTACAGATGTACCATACCGTATAATCCATTCAATTATCACACAAATCCTCCATTTGATTCTCATTTTGCATTGATTAGGGCTTTATCATATGGATAAAACTCTAGTCGGAGGCATAGTACCATCATCCGTTTTCAGGAAGTTCTACTTATTCGCTAAAATACATATTGATTTACGAGTTCTCAAAGGTTCAGACAGAATATGGCAACACCTAGAAAAAGGGGCAACCTTTTTCAGAAAAGATGAAGAAAACTATCGTAAACACAACCATGGCTGTTGATGAGTATGTTTCACTCATGCTTTGAATGTCAATTAAACTTGATATATTGTTTGACTCTTAGAGTTCTAGAACCTTTTTATTTGTTTTAGTGTTATTTTATAGGCTAGGTAATTGGTGAAAAAGGAATTTGAAGGAGCCAAAGACGATGAGAATGTGAAATGGCAAGAAAATGTCTTGAAAACCATGCAAAAGAGGTAAACAAAGACGCTAAGATGAAGAAAAATAAAGGAATGTTGCAGCAAAGGCAGCACCTACGCGCTTTCTTAGTGGCGGCTAGGTGCCACATAACTAGATAGACCATATTAACATGGCGCCCAGGCACCACCATCCAAGCATCTAACAACACAACTAAGGGAGAAAAAATATAGAATTATAGCGCCCAGGAGCCTCAAAGTCAGCCGGAAGATTTGTAAGTCGGTGCCCAAGTGACGCCATAAACTCCATCGCGGCATTCGCAGTACTTTCTTCACTATGTTTTTAAATTCTTGGCCCGTTCGAGTCTCAAAATGACTGTAGATTCGTCTAGCACTTATAAAAATACATAAATACATCAAGAGATACACTTTTGAAAGGGAAACACGAGATTTACAAAGAGGAAACATTGAAGAAAATAAGAAATCAAGGGTTGACACATTGATTTGAAAAAGAAGATTATCTTGGTGCAAGATTCATCAACTTCTCTGCATCTTAATTCAAAATCCGGTGAGTCACTCAATTATTATTCTTTATTTTTCTTCATCCATTATGAGTAGCTAAACTTCTTACAAGGGTGAACAATGTAGTTTATTGAGACCATTTAATTCAAATTTCTAGATTCTGGTTCTAAATTTTGAATATGTTAATTTTATTTACAATGTTTAATGCTTGAATTCTTTGGCTAATTATTCATTGATTTTGTGAATTTTTTACGAGTCAAGAGGTGATTTATAGATTTAGACCACATAACATTCAGGAGCTAGTATAAAAATGTAGAGATATATTTTCTAGTTAACACAGCCATTACATGGATTCTTAGAAATTGAATGTCTTTGACCAAGGTGTATCCCGATTCACATAGAGATATAGAATTTACTTATTTAAATAGATTCAATTTGAACTCGAGAGTGATAAATTGAATACATTAGAAGAATTCAATTGACCACTACATTATGTTTTAAATCTTGATTAAAGAACTAAAGGTAATTAATAAATGAAATTGTGTGCCCTAATATCCCATTCATATTTATAAAATCTAATTTGAGTTTTGTGTGCATTTAGATACATTCAATTTGTTAGATATAATTAGATCAACAATCACCAAATTATTGTTTGTTTTCGTCATATAAAAGTAGAAATAGTAAATTAGGAAAAAATATTTGTCTTCATGGGAACGATTATCCGGACTTGACGGCCCATTATATTACTCATTCGATATCGTACACTTGCAATAGAAAAATATAACAAGTTTTCGGTGCCGTTGTCGGGGACTATTCACATTTAGTCTTAGTATATTTTATTTTTGACATTTATTTGATTAGTTTATTTTTCTTATCTACAAATAATAAGATGTTCATTGTATGTTTCGTTGTCAAGATGACAATCTTGAACCGTTTGATCCGAAAATAGAGTGCACCATCAAATGAAAATTCAAGGAACACAAATAAAAACATCAGATGGCAGAAGATCAAAACATTCCTATACTGCCAATTGGACAAGGAGTCGCTAGAATAACGATACCACAAAATCAGCAGCGCGAATAAGTCGAGATAAATGAAGGAAACTTGAAAGTGTCAATGTTTTTTATTCTTATAACAACACCCGAGCGCTCCAGTATTGTATATCCAGATTTCGGGTAGAATAACTTTCAAATAAAGGCTGATTTGATCGACTTGACCAGCAATACCCTTAAGTTCTATGGGTTACCTCAAGAAAACCCGAATACACATATCTCAAGATTTCTCCAGAATTGCCAAAACTTTCATGTTCCAAAGGTTAATGAAGATGTAATCAAGCTACGATTATTTTCGTATACATTGAAAGATGTAGCTTTGGACTAATTGGATGCTGAGCCTCATGGAAGTATCACTACTTGGGAGGGCTTGACGAGGTAATTTTGCAATAAATTCTTCTTAACGACAAAAGTAGCAAAAATCCGACTGAAAATCCAAACATTCTAACAACGTGATGGGGAGGGTTATCATAAAGCTTGGAACGGATTTAAGGAGTCAATAAGAAAGTGTCCAAATCATGGAATAAGCATGGGTAATCAAGTACAGTATTTCTACTCCATGAAAGCCCAAGAATAACTAATCAAGAGGGGTGAATTGGTTTTCAAAAAAATTTCGAAAAATTAATTCAAATTCAAGCAAGTTGGGAACAAATAAATCAATCAAACAAAATGCACAAATACGAAAGCAATAAGGAAAATGGAAGAGAGAGTGCAAACGGTATAATTGCGGAGGTTCGATCCCAACCAATGATCTACATCCTCCGTTACCAAGCTTTCTGTTACAAGTAAGGCCTTTTCACTATATTAATTGACTTATGGTGCAATTCAAACCCTTACAATTTTTTTGGTAACTTAGAAATGAGGAGCACCAATCCTTATACAATATTGAGTTTTATGGGATCTCAATATGACCCAAACTATTGAGCTTTCAATGGATCTCAATACGACCACAAATATGAAGAATGTTTTTACAATTTGAACCTCTCTTTTACTAATGATACAAATGAATTTAGCTCTAAAAAAGACTAAAACTTTAATGAATTGCAATAAATGAAGCCCAAGTGTTAGATGAGAAAATTTTTGATTAAAAAGATGATTTTCAAAAGTTGATTCAATCAATCAAAAGTTTTCAAAGTAAGAGTTTGATGAACTAGATAAGATATAAGCTCAAAGAGTTTTGTTCGAGGATTTCACTTTAATGCTCTTAAAAACTGATGTGAAGAAAGAAAAGAATGAGGATATTTATAGAGTTCAAAAAGTAAAACTTTCTAAACGTTCGAAAGAGTGCCAATTGACTGCCTCATGTTCGGAAGACCAATATAGTTGTTGTAGAACAAAAATTCAAAATGTTCAATTTTGGACAGTTGGACCTTTCTGGTCGACCGCCGTCGATTGACCTCGGTCAACTACCTTGGCAAATTTGGCCAATATTCATGTTTTAGCCCCGTTTGATCCGTCTCGAATATTTTGACAAATGTAGACTTTTGGAAGGTGTTTTTCAAGGTAAATGATGTTTTAAAAATATAATATAAGTCCAAACATCATTTTGAAAATCGATTTTACTTTTGATCAAAATAACTTTTAGTGCACAAAAAGCTTCCAATGCATAAAAAAGTTTTTCAACTTAAAACATTCGTTGCTAAATACTAAAGTATTAGTACCTTTACATTTGATCTAAAAAGACCCAGTTCTTGATATTTCTTTAGCTCTTTAGGCTTTCGTCTTGAAGGATCTTTTCTTACATGCTTGGAAGACTTTGACTTCAATCTTGGCCTTATTTGTAAGTCCAATTTGTGAGGAATCTTTTGATCTTTTGACAACCATCGATCTATTTTTCATTATAAGCTTTGAAAAACTATAATTACTTAAATTCAATTTGTTAGTAAAAGATTAACTTATTTGTTATAATTAAAACTTTAAGGTTATAATCAACCATATGTCAACATATCGGACTTTCACCACTAGCTAAATCTCAATAGATTCTTCAGCAAACAGGTCCATAATAGGTAAATCAATTCAACAAATGTTTGGATTTATTTGAGTTGATAGTAAACACACATTCCATGTTTTCATCAGAAATAGTAGTACCGTAGAAAATAGCTCGAGTTCTTATGCTAGGCAGCACGACATCTACTAATCCATATATAACTGATTTGACAAAGCAAGTGGAATTATTGGTTAATTCACAGACACATGGAACAAATGTAGTGATGGTTAGATCGAAATGTGAGAATTGTAGAGTCAATCGTGCTACATAAGATTACTTGTTGCAGGCTCCTCCAGAAGAACAAGTAAACTATATTCAAAATGGTTCCCGCACTTTCAACCCCATTCACAAATATATAATTCAAGATGGAGGCAACACCTGAACTTTAGATGGTCAGATAATCAACAATTAATGAGTAGTTCAAATCATTCCAACAGGAGAGAAACCCAAGTTAGAGAGATGTTTCAGAAATATATACAGAAAGCTGATAAAGTATTCCAACAAATTGATACAAATTTTCAAAATCAACAAGCATCTATAAAATATTTGGAGACACAAATTAGTCAGATAGTTTAGCAACTTGTAGAACTCCCACAAGGATCATTACCAAGCAATACATTGATTCATAAATGTATTAGCACAAATGCCTAGCTATGCCAAATTTCTAAACGAGTTTCTTTCCAACAAAAGAAAGTTGGAAGAACATGAATCAGTTTGTTTGAACGGGAATGTAGTGCAATTCTCCTGAAGAAACTACTTCCTAAATTAAAAGATCAGAGAGCTTTACTATACCTTGCATCATTGGTTTTATTATTTTGAGCATTTATTATGTGGTTTAGTTGCCAGTGTTAATTTAATGCCATTATCTGTATACATGTTTCTTGATTAGGAGAAGCAAAACCAATAACTATATCTTTGCAACTAGCTGACAATCCATTAAACGACCTAAGGGAATTATGGAAGATGTGCTGATAAAGGTTGATAAATTTATTTACCCGATTGATTTCATCATCTTGGTTATGGAAGATAATGTAAACATTCCTCTAATCTTGGGAAGAACTTTCCTAGTCACTAGAAGGGCTTTGATTGATGTATACGATGGAAAGATAATTCTTCGAGTGGACAATTAGCATGTCATATTCAATGTATTCAAGACAATGAAGTACCATTTGTCTTCTGATACTTGCTTCCAAACAGACGTAATTGATGAGCTTGTAGTTAATATCGTTGAAGTTGAACATCTAGCAGATCCACTCATTGGAGGTATTAAATACACTCATTCGATGGGCAATAGCTGATATTCATAGAATTAATCTAACTCTTTGCATGCACAAAATCTTAATGGAAGATGATTCAAAGCCATCAGTATGGGCAGCACAGATTGAATACAACATTGAAGAAAATGGCCCGAGGAGAAGTGCTGAAATTATTAGATATAGGGATTATTTATCCGATATCAAATAGTTCATGGATAAGTCCAGTACATGTGGTGTCTAAAAAAGGATGTATTACGATGGAGAAAAATGAAAATAATGAGTTGATTCCAACAAGGCAAGTAATCAGGGTGGAGAGTGTGTATTGATTAATGAAAGCTAAATAATGCTACAAGAAAATATCACTTTTCATTGCCCTTCATTGATTCGTTATTGGAAAGGTCATAGGCCACTCTCACTACTATTTTTGGATGGATATTCAGGGTACAGAAGATCAGGAGAAAACAACATTCACATGTCTTCATAGTATTTCGCCTTTAGGAGAATGCCTTTTGGTCTATGTAATGCACTTACAACTTCATAGCATTGCATGGTGGAGAAGTACATAAAGGTATTTTTGGATAACTTTTTAGTTTTTGGAGATTCTTTTGATAACTATTTAGAACATTTACCTCAAGTGTTACAATGGTGTGAGGAAAGAGACTTGGTGCTTAATTGGGAAAATGTCATTTTATGGTAAAAGATGGTATAGTATTTGGACATTGGATCTCCTCACAAGGTATTGAGGCTAAAAAATCCAAAATAAATGTGATTGAAAAGTTTTAGCCACCAACTTTAGTTAAGGGGATCAGAGCTTTTTGGGACATGCAGGGTTATATAGGAGGTTCGTTAAAGATTAAATCACAAGCCTCTTTGTAGCCAATTGGAGAAAGATGTGTTGTTTAACTTTTCCGATGAGAGTCTAAATGCTTTTAACACTTTGAAAGAAAAGTTAACAACTGCACCCATTATAGTTGCACCAAATTGGGTATTACTCTTCGAGCTCATATGTGATGCCAGCAATTATGCATTAGAAACAGTTCTAGGACAACGAAAGGGAAAGATTTTACATGTCACATACTATGCGAACAAAACTTTGACAAATGTGTACATCAATTATGAAACAACTGAAAGTGAGATTTAGTAGTGGTATTTACTTTTGACAAGTTTCGTTCATATCTAATTGGGTCAAAGGTAATAATCTACATAGACCACGCAGCTTTAAAATACTTGTTTGAAAAGAAAGATGCCAAACCCTGACTGATTCGACATGTGCTATTGTTATAAAAATTTGACATAGAAATCTGTGATAAAAATGGGACAAAAAATAGGTAATAGATCATTTATCGTGGTTAGAACAGATAGAAGAAGCAGATGAGGTGGAAATTAATGAAGTATTTCTAGATAAGCAGATAATGCAAGTAAATTAAGCACCATAGTATGCAGACATTGTAAACTACTTGGCTAGTGGTTATGTGGATCTAGACTTTACTTATCAACAAAAGGAAAAGCTTCTTCATGAGGCTAAATTATATTGTTGGGATGATTCACACTTATACCGAAGAGAGACAAATCGGATAATCAGAAGGTCTATACCGGAAGATGAGATGAATCCAATTTTAGCATGGATTTATGCTTCAGCTTATGGAGGACATTTTAACCCTATAAAAAAGCAGTGAAGATGCTTCAATGCGATTTCTTTTGGCCAACATTATTTAAGTATTGTCACATCATTTGCAAATCATGTGTTAGGTGCCCACGAACATGTAACATATTAGCTCATCATGAGATGCTACTAAATATCATATTAGAGGTAGAAATCTTTGATGTTTGGGGCATCGATTTTATGGGGGCCATTTTCCCGTCCAACAACAATCAGTACGTTTTATTGGCTGTTGACTATGTATTAAAATGGGTGAAAGCTAAGGCCTTGACTACCAATGATGCAAAGGTAGTGATGGGATTTATTAAGGAGTACAACTCAATCGATATAGAGTACCTCGAGCTATGATAAGTGATGGTGGAACTCACTTTTGCAATTGATTATTAAAGGTGTTGCTTCACAAATATGGGGTACAATATCAAATAGTTACACCTTATCACCCTTAAACAAGTGGATGGGTTGAGACTTCGAATAGATAGCTGAAAAGAGTATTGGAACTCACTGTGAATGCATCTCGCAAAGATTGGTCTAAAAAATTGGATGATTCATTATAGACTAATCGCAATGCTTTTAAAACATCGATTGGAATGTCACCATACCGAATGGTGTATGGAAAAGTATACCACTTACTAGTGGAATTCGAGCATAAAGTACATTGGGTAATAAAGTGACGATGGCACGACAAGAACATTCAACAGCAAGTTTTCAGAGTAGGGGATCAAGTTCTCTTGTATAACTCCAGCTTCAAACTGTTTCCAAGAAAGCTGAAATCAATGTGGTCCGGATCTTTCATGATATCTCAAGTATTTTCATACGGTACAATTGAATTATATCATCCAACAAAGAGAAATTTCAAGGTGAATGGGTAACGGGTAAAAAATTATGTCGAGGACTTCCTAACAGCGAAAGAAATACTTGATATCACTGATTTTGAATGATCGTTGCATAAAGTCAAGCTAATGACGTTAAAGAAACATTTCTTGGGTGGCAACCTAAGCTTTATCCCATTATTTTCAATTAAGTATGAAAATTTTCTTTTTTTAACACTTTCACTCATTTTTGTAGGCTCATGTTCGAGTTTGGGGATGACTACATGAGTAGAATGGAGATTGGAAGTAAAAAAAAAAAAAGAAATTACAGGAAGGCAGCGCCAAATCACAGCACCCAGGCGCCACCTGAACAGCCCAAAAACTTAAGTTTCAACAGATTTTTGGCACCCAAGCGCCACAACCTAGACACTAGCACCCGAACTAGTAGTTGGACCCTCAAACCTATAACCTAGATTAGGCACCACAACTATGGTAATTAGGCTCCATCCCGTCTTTCTCCCATTCTTTACAATCCCAAAATCCTTCTAGTCCTTACTCACCCATCTGAAGCTCTTGTTCGAAATCCACCCATCCCTTCCTCTTCTCTTTCAAATATTCACCTCAAAACCTCAAATCTTTAAATAACTAAATGATTTTATACAATCATTCATACATTCAACCTTATTCCTATTACTAGTGGTGGTAATCGAGCCGAGCGGCTCGTCGCTCGACCGCTCAACTCGTACTGTAGCTGCTCACGAGCCGTTCGGGCTCGTAAAAAAACGAGCCCAAGCACGAGCCGAGCAGGTCGGCTCGGTAGGCTGGCGGCTCGGCTCGTTTTTGATGAACGGCTCGTCTATTTTTTTATTTTTTTTATTTTAAATAGATAGAAGGATAGTTAAAAAAAAGCGAGCCAAAGCTGAGTAACTCGGCTTGGCTCGGCTCGCTACAGTACGAGCTTGTGGGCCGAGCCAAGCAGAAGCTTGGCTCATTTTATAACGAGCCACGAGCTCGAGGTCGTGGGTAACGAGCAGAGCCGAGCCGGGCCGAGCCGGCTCGGCTCATTTGACAACTCTACTATTATCTCCTTCAATTCAAACCCTTAGCTTAAATTTTCCGTCTCTCAAAATTCAACCCAAAACCCTACCCCATACACAAATCAACCCAAAGCTTCTTGAAATTCGTGTGCCCTCAATTAGAAAAAGGATTTGTAAGGTTTTAGGTAGAACACCATTAACAAAGGGGGTAAGTTTCTACTTTGTTGACTTGTTGTTGAATATAAGGTTGTTGTTTGATTTGGAAGAAGTTGGGTCTTTTTAATGTAGGTTATTGTTTGATTATTGTTTGAGGCTTGAACTAGGCAGACATAAGGGTTTTGGTGATTTTGGAGTTGTTGTTTGGGTTGTGTGATTGTGATTAGGTTTGTTTGAATATAGTTGACAATGCTTCCCAAAAGAGCTAGAAATATGACCTTCTCTCCAGCTTCTTTCAAGAGGACAAAATTCATTAGTGATAAGGCCGCATAAAGATATAATAATATGGTGGTGCATAAGAGTTGTATTCTTGAAAGAGGTTTTGATAATTATATGATTGAGTAAATTGAGGTGGTGGAAGTTGTTTGCTAAACAACCGCGATCAGTTTGATATCGATAGTAAGAGAGTTCTACGCTAATGCTTGAGAACGCTGAGACTTAAGAGTGTTTGTAAGGGGCTAATGGATTACATTTGATAGAGCTTCCATTAATATGTCCTATAATTTGCTGAATATAGATGATGAAGATTATTTTAGGATTCAGGTAGAGGGAGTTGATCGTGATAAAAGTATTAGCAAACCCCGTACTACATGGAAATGCTCGGATATAGATAGTACTAATTTCAAAGTGTCGGGTATGATTTTGGACTATAAATCCTTGCTTCATTTCATCTCACCTAAGGTTCTACTAAGAAGCAATCTAAGCATGGTAACGAAGGGGTGGATGATTTTGAATTATACAATTCAAAGAGGGTTGTCTATTTATGTGGAAAAAGTAATTCATAATAACATCTTGTACACTTTGAGAAGTTCAACCATAGGTGGCCTGGGGCACCCATCACTGATTTACAATTTGTACCAAAAAGGGAGGGTGTGGTGACATACCTTTCTCAAGAAGTTGTGCACCCTAAACCAGCCCTCACACAAAATAGAACATGGAAGTTTGTGAGTAGGCATGACTCTACTAGTGCACTATTCCCTATGGTGCAAGACATTATATGTTTTCGAATGTATTTGTTTTGTATATTTACGAGCTTGCAATCACATATACGTACACGTGGATTGGAAATTGACGAAAAACATATTGTGTATGTTGAGAAACAAGACTATAGTTGAAATGGAACTAAACTAGTATGGCCTCAGACCTATTATAGGTTGTCCATCATTGGCCATATTAAGGATAACCTCAGACCTGTGTAAGGTCACACATCATAGGTTATTTGAGGAAAGGGAGCAGCTATATTCAGAGAAAAGCCCACTCTACCTTTTACCATCTTTGTACATTGTACAGTAGGGTCAAACATAGGCAACCGTTAGTGTCTTGGTGTATATATATATCATCACCATTTTATCTTGTAAATCAAAACACACAATATACAAGTATTGTTCATCATATTTACTATATGAAATTCATCATGGTATCAGAGCAGGTTTCAAACCTGTAAGGGTCAAAGCCAAAGGAGCTATCTCTCGACATAAAAATGTCTCAACACATTGATAGCATCAAGCTCACAGCCATTGTTCTTAATGGTAACAGAAATTATATTCCTTAGTCCAGGTCAGTAACATTAGGTCTCAGTGGCAAAGGGAAACTACAATTTGTTACTGGGACCAAAGAGAAACCTAAACCCATAGATCCCCAGAAACCCACAGAGGCAGAAACCACCAAGATCGAAGAATGGCAAACCAAAGATCACATGGTGATGTCATGGCTGTTAAATACCATGGAACCCAAGATTGCCAACATGTTCATGTACTATAATTCATCAAAGGAAGTGTGGGACAAAGCCAAAAAACTCTACGGTCAACAGAAAAACTTTGCACACATTTTCAGCCTCAAACAAGAAATTGCAAAAATCAAACAGAGCAATCAAAGCAATATACAACTCGTGACAGAGATAGTGTCAAAGTGGGAAGAACTTAACANATTTTCAGCCTCAAACAAGAAATTGTAAAAATCAAATAAAGCAATCAAAGCAATATGCAACTCGTGACAGAGATAGTGTCAAAGTGGGAAGAACTTAACACCTATCTCCCACCAATAACCGACACAGTCGAGATCCAAAAAAGAAACGAACACGATCTGATTTTTACTTATCTGGGGGCACTCGATGCAAGCTACGAGGCAATTCGATCTCAAATCCTTTTCTCAACAGTAATACCAAGTTTTGATGATATAGTGGCTACAATCGAATAAGAAGAATCCCGAAGGACCCTCGTGAACCCTCAAATAAGCGAAAACTCCGAAAACAACAGAGCACTCAAAGCCCAATACTCAACCCCTAATTCCAGAGACTCGACCAAGATGAGGGGGATCTCAACAGCCAACTGGTGCGACCACTGCAAACGTGCAGGGCACAACCAAGGGGGCTGCTGGATCCTTCATCCCCATCTCCGGCCGACACGTAACAAAGGGGAGAAAGGGAACTGGAATGGGGCAAGGAAGGAGAGGTGATTTGGAGGGTTTAGTGGTACAGACAAAGGGTTGGGGATGAGCCCTAATGAAGGGGCTAGACATGGGTTTAGATCTATTGGGCTAGAAGCCGGAAATGGGCTTGGGAGAAGTGAAGCTGGATCAATTGGGCCTGAAACTGGACGCGGGCCTG
>CAIGRS010027268.1:0-14522 GCA_903798395.1 Fraxinus floribunda
AAAAACAAACAAAACAATAAACAATATATAAAATTATTTATGTTATACCTAGGATAAGTGGTTAAAAGAAATGACTGGAACAAAATATTCATATTGCTATTATATTTTTACCTGTAATCATAACAGATAGATACCCCCTGTTTACAAATGGTTGCTCCTGCTACACTATTATTTTAGGTTGTCCATAAATAATTATCTTTCCTAAAATTGTTATTTATAATATGATTTACATGATGCAATGTTGGCATAATTTTGAGGATGAAATTGAAAAGTTACATAAAACACCAATTTGTTCAACCGTCACCTAAAATGCGGTGGAAAATGGGAGCATCGAGTTTCCATATTGTCAATTTCTTTCTTTTCTTTACCCAGTGCTTTTCATCAGTCATGACTACAACTGACAATGACTTTTTTCATGCAGCTTCTCAAGCAGTCAGCATCAGATTACTTGAAAAATTTTGAACTTTCATCACATGTAAGCTATTACATATAGTGCTTTCGATATTATGGCAATAGCTTTTGCTTGCAACTTGCTGGTTCTCATCGGCAGGCCTACGATGCTGGTGACATCCATGATACTAGACTAAGCTTGTTTTCGTGTTTTCTTCACATCTATAATCAGTGAACGAGTCCTCTTTTACTGCCATATATACTTCATTTGATGAGTTTTCCTGTATTGAACTTCCAGTCTTTTGTGCAACGAGAGCAGTTGCAACAACAACATTGTGGCACGACTCAGCCCGAACCATTTAAGTGCTTGTTCAAGGAAAATGGTGTGAAAAATGTGATTCCTGACCCTGATGTGCCCCGCAGATGTGATAGCGATTCGCCTGAGTATGACTCCTGCTAATTATTTTGTGATGTCTTATCTATTTCGTATGTTTATCTTCTTTATCTACAATCCATTATGTTGGTATGGGAGGTTAAAATTTCAGGTTTGATCTGCATCCTGGACTTAAACCTAAAATTGGATCTGGGAGTAGAGATGAAACTGTAGCTGGATTGCTTTCGTCTCTTTCATATGAGGGATTAGGTCCTCAATGGATCAGGCCTATCCCACCGAGGCTCCCAATAATGAATGGAGAAGTAAGGACATGCAACTACTAGCAATCATTTGCCAACTGAGAATGGCTGACTAGGTGGCAGAATTTTATTTTCTTTTTTTCAATAAATTTATCCCGGTTTTGCACAGCTATTGTGGCTCAATCCAGATCTCAACCATGAGCTTTTATGGGACTATGGAATGTGCCTTGATACTAGCAAAGGAGCTGCTGTTAGAGATCTAATAGCAAAAGCATTACAGGGGTCACTTTCTCCTCCCCAGCAAGAGGTGTATTTTATTTTTGGGTTTTGGATATTTTAACAGCTTTTTTGGGCATGAGTTCCACACCTAGATTCAATACTTTCACAAAGTCGATGAGCTAAATTTATAGAAATGGTGCATTTAATGGGATTGTGAATGGAAAGCATTTTTAACTGAGTCACGTTTGAGAAATTATGCTGGGAATGATGGAAATTTGAAAAAAAAAATAATAATAAAAGAAAAAACATTTTATGTTAGAATTTTATAGAACTGAAATTATTTCGTTGTCAACTATCTAATTCTTCTTGTAGAAAGATAATAAGAGCCCGTTTGGTAGATATTAAAATCGTGTTAAAATTGAAAAACTAGCCGTTATTGTTGACTTTTTTAGACGAGTGAGATCCAATAACGGCTATATTTTCAATTTTAATTGGATATTAATCGGTACTAAATGGGCTCTAAGCCTTTGTTTGGTGGATATTAAACTCAGATTTTTAATAGATTTTGATAAAAGTTGGTGAAATGTGGGGTTGAAAAGTTGTGGATTTTATAAAATGTGCTGTTTAAGTTGTTGATTTTGACTTGTATAAAAATTTGGATTTTAATTTCTACCAAACAGGGGCTAAAAGTTTATGCTGAAATTTTGCTTTTATTTTAGGGTACTAACAATGTTGTCCTAAAAACAATCAGGAAGATGTTGTACTTTTAGCCTGACAAATATATATGTTTCATGTTATCTTTACTATGAAGTATAGCTGCAAATGTCATGCTGAAATCAAGAGGATCTGTAGTATAATTTGTGCATTTATTGTGGGAGGATAGTATGGCTAGTTATAAGTATCTGGCTGATCTTGACCTGTCTATACGATTTTTAGTATTTTGGGCTAGTTGGCTATTGTCCAACTATGTCGAATAGAAGAGGAATTTGACCCGGGTGGTGTTGTCACCACATTGGGGAAGTAATGTACTTAAATGAGCCTGGACATGGATCGTGGATTGGACCAACTAAACTATCACTAGTGGAGGAACATGCCAGGCCTAATATTGGTTGGGAGAGGATTCAACAACTACAAACTGTATCTTATTTCTATTAAATTTGAAGTTGGCTATGTGAATCCTCTTCCTCTACTTGTTCTTGTCATTGCTTAATCTACTAGAAAATCCAATGCAACTAGATATTTAGCAACCACAATATCCTTTGTTAGTTTGATCTACCATCCATTCTTATATGTTCTTTGGATATCAGATCATTTGCATGAACACGAGTCTCTTTAGGTCTATGCAATTCATGTCTCAACTTAGGCATGCTTCCCAATCAGTGCCGCTTCCTCTAATTGATGTATGTCCCCTTATTGACTTATGTTACACCTTAATCTTACTTGGCATACGTCAAGGGAAAAAATGTTTGCTCTATAAATGCGTAATTGGAAGATAAAGCCAAGCAAGTAATATGCCGTACACGATACAACAGAGTCCTGAAGTGGACATTATACAAGCCTGTTCTCAGCTTGACTGAGCTGATCTCTAATGAAAGAATCGTGCATCACAGGAACATAATCTAACAAGACATGTTGAAGATATTAGGGATTTGATAATAGCATGTCAAACACTAGATATAAAAGCCTGCAGATTTTACCTTCAGACCAAACTGTAGATGGGACATCTCATTTACCAAGACATGCCTATACATACTCTCTAAGGCCACCTGCAATGAGGGTAAGAATGCATTATCCCAATATGATCTCAAAATGATGAACATAGTTCCTTTCAAAATGTTTTTTTTTTCTTACTTTGCCTTATATTGCACTCTAAATCGATCGTTGGAGTGTGTTCTAATCATGTCCAGTTTTGTTGGTAATCAAGTGAGGATGTGCTCATGCAGTTCACAAGAAGATCCTGGTTGATTTTTGACGTCAACATCGTATATATTCTTGCTTATTATCTTATTCATCATCCTATTATTCACAAATCTCAATCTTATCACTATCATTTTCGCTAAATTAACCTTATGGAGACTTCGTAGTTTAAGAATGTGACATTAAGTACCATTAAACATAACAGTTCTAATAACAGTTGGAAATTAGCTTTTTATAGTGTAGGATGTTTCCTATCCTGTTGAGTGAGGGTGATTTCACTTATTCTTGAGGACTTTAGTAATTCCTATTGTTAATGTAGGCATGGGCGTAGAAAACTTTGGAATAGTTGGCTAGAGGTCTAGGTTTTGATAAATATCCTTACCGCTTGTAGAGAGCCATATGGGGTGCTGTGAACTTTACGAGTCTGGAGTTGGTTAGAACTACATGTTGGATGCAATTTATCTGTCACATGTTTAGTAAGGTTGCTTGTAATCCTGTCTTAATGAATTGAGGGAGGATAGTATGACTAGTTTGTAATGACTTTGGTAAATGTTACTTGTATACATGGATTTCAGCATATTATGCCAGAACATTGAAAGATTGACATTGTTTAGCTTTCATATGCATTCGGGTATTGTGATATTTGTTATTTCAAAGGAAGATCTAGGTTCTCAATAAATTGAGGGAGGATAGTATGACTAGTTTGTAATGACTTCCGTAAGTATTACTTGTATACATGGATTTCAGCATATTATGCCAGAATATTGAAAGATTGACATTGTTTAGTTTTCATATGCATTTGGGTATTGTGATATTTGTTATTTCAAAGGAAGATCTAGGTTCTGTACCTGGTTCCTCAGCACATTTGCTTTCTCCAAAGGGAGCATCAGCCTTTGATTTTTTCACATCTATAATATGTTTTTCAGCAAGTTTTGGTGGAGTTAGCAAATGACCCGAAGCTTGTGTATCACTGTGGACTGACACCAAAAAACCTTCCAGTATGTCATTTTTCTAGCCACATCGTTATTAGAATGAAAATATGGTGCCTACTTGTTCTACTAATCTAGCACAACTTGTTATCAGGATCTAGTGGAGAACAATCCTGTGATTGCTGTTGAAGTTCTCATTAAGTTAGTGAATTCACCTGAAATTGCGGAGTATGATTTTGTTTTAATTGCTTGTGGGTTTTTTCTTTGACTCGGTATCATTTTAATTTTGACGATACATATTTCTTTTCTAAATTCACAGATACTTTACAGTTCTTGTTCATATGGAGATGAGCCTTCATTCCATGGAAGTTGTGAACAGACTGACTACTACGATTGAACTTCCCACCGAGTTCATTCATACATACATTTCGAATTGTATTTCTGCTTGTCAGGGCATCAAGGTTCCCTTAGCTACTTTGCTCAAGTAACACCCCCCAAGGAAAAAAATTGCCTCGTTGAACTTAAATGATTTTGTCTTCTCACATCCCAGAAGCTTACAAGCATGGGTATTAACACTTCCAGTCTGCTCATACCCCTTTCTTTTTCCAGGATAGGTACATGCAGAACAGACTTGTGAGACTTGTTTGTGTTTTCCTGCAAAGTTTGATCCGAAACAAAATAATTAATGGTAAGTCAAGTTAAAACTTTGTCGGTTTTCGTCCAAGATTCTAGATGTGATCAACTGACATGCACAATGTTTATGGCTCTCGTTTTTCTTTTGTCGGGGTTGGGTGGGTCTTGTCTTCTTGTCATTCCCCAAACTACACTCGTATTCATAGTTTTATAGATTTTGTCATCTATGTAATGAACCAGTTTTACAATGATGCTTGTTGCTTGTGTTTTATGACTCGTAGCATGGCATAAACAGTATTTTTTCCCCCCTTAATTTGAAATTGCTATGCAACATCACTAATTCTTTGTAAATGCTTGTGTTCATTGCAGTTCATGACATCTTTATTGAAGTTCAAGCGTTCTGCATTGAGTTCTCTCGGATTAGGGAGGCAGCAGGGTTGTTCAGGCTTCTCAAGACCTTGGAGTAGATGACCTTCCGTTACTAAACTTCTTCAACCCCATAGTTTCGTTTGAATGTTCTGACGGAGTTGTATTCTTCCTTACATTACATCTTAACTTTTGTTTCCGGACCATTTTCTTTCTACGACGGTAAACAGCTAGGTGTTTATAGCGATTACAGGTAGTGGGCTTAGCTTTGTTGATTTTCTTTCGCTGTCATAAAGAAGATTTACAACTAGTATTGCAAAATATGAACTCTGCGCGGAAACAGGACAAGGATGGAGGAGAATCAACATGCTCCCTATTTCATGATAAAAAATCTCTAGGTGCCATTTTATTCTCCGTGCTGATCTCTACCCAGCGACACAACCATGTTGTATGGAGCCATGGCCCATGGTCTTCTAATCAAACATGTTCAAAAAGATGACTCCACGAGTAAAAAGTTTAGGCTGAACGTTTATTATTTATGCAAGAATAATCTTATCAATTGAAGGAGAGAAAATCACCATAGGGGAAATATTATAGTAATCTTGCGTTAATGACGGGGCGAGGTCACAGGCAATCACATCAACGATTTAAAAGAAATGTTCGGAGTTTGTTGAAAATATAGATTGAAGCTTAGTCCCAAGAAATGTGTATTCAGGGGGTTAGGAGGCAAGTTTCTGGGATTATGGACCTCGATAAAGTCATAGCAGTCGCAGGAAGAGAGCCTTACCAGTAAAAGAGAAGTTCATAGATTAACTGGAAGAATTGCAATTTTGACTTGATTCACGGCGCAAGTTATGAATATATTTTATCATTTCTTTAAAGCAATTAGAGGTCCGAGGAGTGTAAAATCCTCATTGAAGGCATTGAAACAAAAGTTGCGATTGTATATGGCGGTGTATCATAGGGGAGCAAAAATTCGATATAACTTAGCATTTTAGTTGGTATTCGCCCTGGTGATGGCCGCTCGAAATCCAAGTCTTATTTTTAGTCGCTTCTTATAAGGGTGATGATCATTAAAACAATTTTCTTACAGGCTCGAAACCTCAAGAGACTTGCAAAGTGGGCCATCGAGCTATGCAAATACATCATCGCATTCCAGCCCCATACCACGATTAAAGTAGGAAAAGACAGAATCTGTATAGAGATGAGTAAAGATCCAGCGGAGGCAAATGTATTGGAGATCAAAATTGAAGCTCATCGTGATGGTCCAATCAATAGTGATGTAAATCCAAAGAGACAACAAGAGGAAACTTCGATGAAGCATCAAACAATTCTCTTTCCTACACAGCGTCACCATCAACGAAAGAAAATTGTTGGAGTATAGCTTCACACATTGACAATATGGAATTAAAAAGAAAAGAAGAAAAAGCAAAAATAGAAGAAAAGCCAGCTGGGAAGAAGAATCAGTTAAAGAGTTAATCGAGTTAGGATTTAGCTATTTTCTGTTATTCAGTTTAATTAATCAGTTCAATTAGTTGTTGAGTCATGTTATAAATATAGCTAGAAGTCTACTGTAATAGCAACTTTTTCATTTCTTCAATATAATAAATAAAAGCTACATTTTCTCTCTAGGTTCTCCTTCCTCTACTGCTTCTCTCGAGGATCTGTTTGTTCCTCAACATGGTATCAGAGCTATTGCTTCCTGCTGCTGCTTTTGTTTCATCACCAGATCTGTATTTGGATCGTCTTCAAGGTGTTTGACAAAAGTTCCCTAAGACTTCAGCATCATTATCTACATAAATCAGATCTGGTTTTCTTTCTCTAAGACTTCCGAATTTTTTTTCCTCTGCATTGGTCTTGTAATTTCCTAATATGAGTTCTGGTAATTCTGCCAATCCATCTGACGACTCTTCCAGTCCATACTACCTTCACCCAAGTGATAATCCTGGTGCTCTATTAGTATCAGAAATCTTCAATGGAGATAACTATGTTGCTTGGAGTCGCTCCATAACCGTGGCATTGACAGTAAAAAACAAGGTTCGATTCATTGATGGCTCCATCATTTCTCCACCTACTGATCAAGTCATCAATCATACTGCGTGGTTACGAGCGAATAATCTAGTACTCTCATGGTTGATGAATTCTATTTCCAAAGATATACGAAACAGCTTGTTGTTTATGACTTCTGCTGCTGATTTATGGAATGAATTAAGGATAAGATATCTTCGGAATGTTGGAACACGGGTCTTTCATCTAGAGAAATCATTGAGCTGTATAAGTCAAGGCTCTTCTTCAATTACTGAGTATTTCAGTTCCTTTAAGGCTCTTTGGGATGAATATATCAGCTATAGACCATTTCCTTCGTGCACCTGTGGAAAAATGGCATCGTGCACTTGTGATTTGTTCAAATTTTTACAAACTCGGCAACAGTCTGACTATGTCCTAAAATTCCTAGTTGGATTAAATGATTCATTTGCATCAGTTAGGAGCCAACTACTCCTTATGGTTCCATTGCCTAGCATGGCCAAGGTCTTCTCTCTATTGCTTCAAGAGGAAAGCCAGAGACAACTTACAAACTCCATCACATATAATGAGTCACATGCTTTGATGGCCAAGTAACCTAATCAGCAGATTTTTCAGCCAAAGTCGTTCAGGGATAAAGCGAAGACGTCTGGACTACGCTGTACTTACTGCGGATATAATGGACACAGGGTTGATAGATGTTTTCAACTCCATGGATATCCTCCTGGGTGGACTGGTCCAAAGGGAAAGAGGAATTTCACTGCCGCAAATGCTGTACTCACTAATCAGGAGGCTTCTAATCGGAATGGTGATGAACAACAGAAGTTTTCATTTACTCCAGAGGAATTTCAGAGATTAATGGCACTTGCTAACTCCACTTCATCAGATTCTTCTACCCAGATCGTCACTACATCGCCAGCTGTTAATCTTGTCTCTACATCTGCATCTGCGTTCAAACTTTCTGGTAGACCACAACCTAAATCATATTCTTCTTACTATGGCTCTGCTACTCCCAAATTACACTCCAATTTAACTTGGATTCTTGACACCGGTGCAACAGATCATATGATCTGTTCACCACTTTTATATCATTCTGCCCCAAGATCCATCAGTGCATCTATAACACTTCCTAATGGCATTACAGTTCCTGCATCACACATTGGTACCGTGTGTCTCTCCAACACTTTACTACTGTATAATGTCTTGTGTGTGCCCACTTTTTCCTTCAATCTATTATCTGTCTCAAAGCTTGCCAAACATTCTAACCTTCGTCTTATGTTTACTGCTTCTCATTGCATTTTACAGGATCAATCGATGAGGAAGATGATTGGGATTGCTTTTGAGAAAGAGGGGCTTTACCACTTGATTCAAACTTCATCAAAGCCTAAGTCATTAGAGACTCAACCCTGCTCTTTTAAATCTGCATTTTATGTTTCAGCCTTCACACAGAAAAAATCAGATATCTGGCATTATAGGTTAGGACATGTACCCAATTCCAAATTAGCTTCTCTCAAACACATAGAACCTTCCATCACTCTTGATTGTACAAGTGTTTGTGATATATGCCCTTTGGCAAAACAAAGGAAGCTCCCTTTCTCTGTATCACAAAGTACTTCTAATAAAAAATTTGAGTTGATCCATTGTGACATTTGGGGTCCTTTTGGTACCATCTCCTATTCTGGTTTTAAGTATTTTTTAACAATTGTAGATGATTTTACAAGATGTACGTGGGTATACATGATGAAAGCAAAATCAGATGTACCATCCTTAATCAAATTTTTTTGTAAAATGGTGGAAAACCAACACTCTTCCTCTGTCAAAATCATAAGGACTGATAATGGTCCAGAATTTTTTCTCACAGAGTTTTACAGCGAACATGGCATCCTACATCAGAAAAGTTGTGTTGAAACTCCCCAACAAAATGGAGTTGTGGAGAGGAAGCACCAAAGGGCCCTGATGTTCCAAGCTAATCTGCCCCTAAGGTTTTGGAGTGATTGTGTTCTCACTGCAGCACACATTGTTAACAGAATTCCTACTCCTCTCCTCCAAAATAAGACCCCATTTGAAATGCTTTTTGACAAAATACCCAATCTTTCACATCTCAAAGTTTTTGGCTGCCTCTGTTTTGCATCAACATTGACAACACATAGACAGAAGTTCGATCCTAGAGCAACCAAGTGTATTTTCTTAGGGTATCCTCCTGATTTCAAAGGATACAAACTTATGGACTTAAACACCAATAGAATCCTTATTTCTAGAAATGTTACATTTCATGAAACTATTTTTCCCTTTAAGGTGCTTCCAATACCTTCTGATCCTCATTCTTTTCTCTTTCCCTCCTCAGAATATTTCCCAGATTCTTGCCATCCTCCTCACATTCCATCCTCTTCATCATCCCCTACTACCCAACCTTCTCCTCTTGAACCAGCAACACATACTGAACAAATTTCCCATGTTTCTTCCCTCCCATTAAACACTGGTGACTCACACCTCAGGAAGTCCAGTAGAATTACACATACCCCAGGTTATCTGCATGACTACTATTGTGGTAATGCCTCTTCTCCTCATATTGCATCTCAGGAATCAGAATCATCTGGTTGCCCTTCCATCACAGGTACCCTTTATCCCATTCATCATTTTATTTCACCTAAAAGGTTATCTGCATCCCATCGAACCTTTTTGGCATCCATTTCAAATTCTTCTGAACCTAAAACATTTAAACAAGCCTCTCAAATGCCTGAATGGCAAGCTGTCATGAATAGTGAAATTCATGCTTTGGAGTTAAATAAAACTTGGGAGATTGTTACCCTTCCTGCCGACAAAAAGGCAATTGGTTGTAAATGGGTCTTCAAGATTAAATATAAGGCCGATGGATCGATTGAAAGACATAAAGCTCGATTAGTGGCAAAGGGATATACTCAACAAGAGGGTTTAGACTTCTTTGACACCTTTTCACCCGTGGCAAAAATCACCTCCATTCGCCTTTTACTTGCTGTGGCTGCAACACAGAATTGGCATATCCATCAACTAGATGTCAATAATGCATTTTTGCATGGAGATTTACATGAAGAGGTTTACATGGACTTACCTCCTGGTTTGGCAGCACAAGGTGACAGAACTGTTTGTAAACTTCTAAAGAGTTTATATAGTCTAAAGCAGGCTTCCCGGCAGTGGTTTGCTAAGCTATCTAATGCCCTCCTTCACTATGGCTGATTTCAACAAATTGCTCGTATGTGACTTTATCATAAGGCAACAACAATTGGCTACTCAAGAAATTGATGAGGGAGATATGCTTGTGGGAGATTTCATTATAGGACAACGACTACTACATATAAAAGCAGAATGTGAATTTGATGAATCTATCCTGGGTGACTTACTCGTTACATTATTTCTCTCTCCACAATTTAATGTGACTGATTTGCCTATGAGATTATTTCTTCCACCAACTATTAATGGACATCAATTAAGGGAATCACATCAACTATACTTCTTACAAATACAACAATAGGAGAAGACTCTCCATGAAGATGTTATTGTTTTTTTGTCAAAAGTTTTGAACAGGGACATTGAACTCGAGAAAATTTCAATTAAAGAAGATGAGCATGAAAAGATTGAGAAATTAATCATAACGAGCGAAAAAGAACTTGTAGCATTCAAAAAAGAGGAAATCATCAACTTCATCGTTTGCTCAAACATAGAGCTTGTGGCTCATTTTATGCATTCGAAAGAAGGAAAATATGTTCGATATATATAAATTGTCATATGGTCCGATAGGGGATAAAAATATACCACTTTGCCTTATGTGAATCTTTAAATGTTCATAAAAATTTATGTACTTTTATATGTTTGCATATATCACAGAAATATAGTTTGGTTATATATAAAAGTAGGTTTAACATTACTTGAGAAAGATTATTAATTAAAATAGGAATATTGATTCGTCAAAAATCAATCGTGTTGTCAACGTATAAAACTAGAGTTGAAACTGATTATTGCAATGAAATTCGGGATCCTAGTATGTTTGTCATCTATTAAATATATTAATCTGCATTTAGAATAATTTTCATTTAAGTTAGTTAAGTTACAAATCATTGCATAAGTAGATTATTTTATTCATAATTTGGTCACAAATAAATATATTATATTAGTCTTGTTTCGGTTAAGGTCACAATAATTAGAATTGAAATAATCAATCTCTGTGAGATGATACTTGGACTCAAAATTCAATTTATTACTTGTTAACGAAAAGTGCACTTACGGTAGTATTAATTTGAAATATATTTTCGTGAACAATGAGGATTAACTTGCGAGGTCATATGAGCTAGATGACGACAGCAAAAGTCTGTCATTCTCAAAAGAAATCAAAGAGATTCCGATTCCAGATATCTTCACCCATCCTAAAATAGAGAAGTACAGTAGAAAGGTGATCTAATCTACTATTTATACGAGTACATTACACAAATGAGGCTAAAAAATATAGGTCTTGACTCAAGTGCCAAACTTTCCACCTAACGTTGGAAAGGGAATTTCTTAAAGAATTACTTTTTCCTCTTCAACAACGAATTCATTGCTTAGGGTTTACAGTAACCTTGATTAACTGAAACAAAAGCTTGTAACTTTACCGATGATAAGTACAACACATTAAAGATCAATTTAACAAATCAATAGCCAACATCTTAATTAACCTAAATTTCCACCATAGCTTAATATAAGATTTACCACCTAGGTCGAAGACTAAAACCATATAAAGATATTAGGACATGAATGATCAAATGCACCTTTTAGAGAGAACAATTATGAACTATTGATTCAAATGTAATTGGTAATGTAAATAGCATGTAACGCATGAATTATATTGACCAAGTGTGTAGTAGAGTGAAGTTCGGGGTATTTACACGTAGTACACTAAATGTTGTACACTATCATCTTTTGTGATGAGTATGATGCTTAAAGCATGTTCGGACACGGCTATGTAAAGTGACAATCTTTTGTTTGCCTTGGGTTTGGAGAGCAAGGGTGGCTGAGCTAGCTAGATCTTTAGCTCTTTGAAGGCTTTGGACACTTTTGAGACCATTCAAACTTCTTTCCTCTTTTGGCGTGTGTCAAAAAAAGGTTTACAGTGATCAGTAGATTTGGAGGCGCAAATCTATTTAGGGTGGCAATTCTTCCCGTGAAACTTTGGATCTCCTTAAGTCTAGTTGGCACTTTCATTTCGATGATCGCCCATATTTTATCTGGACTGGCCTCAATTCTTTGGTAGTTTAATATGTAGCCTATGAATTTGCCGGAGCTTACCCCAAATGCACACTTAAGGGGATTAAGCTTCATTTTGTGTCTTTTGAGGATTTTGAACATTTTTTTACAAATGTTTAATGTGATCCTTTAACAACGACACCGTTTACTAGCGTGTCGTCAATGTAAACTTCCACGGTCGTTAATATGCAGCTTCAGTATTTTTTCGATTAGATGACATTATCTTATAAAAATATAGGTCTGGTTCGTTATGCATGAAGTGTGCACCTAGTCTGGCTTATACATCGGGATTTGGTTATATCCAGAATAGGCATTCATAAAGCTGAGCAACTAGTGTTTGGTAGTGACATGAACCATATGATCTATCCTTGGGAGAAAAAAACTATCTTTAGGATAGGCTTTGTTAAGGCTGTTGAAGTCTAAACATACTTGCTAGTCTCTGTTGCTTTTCTTAACAAGCACCGAATTGGCGACCCATTTGTGGTAAATTGCCTCCTTAATGAATCCAACATTCTTTCTTTTGTAAGGTCTCATACTTTTCAGCGTTGAGTGGTCTCCATCTTTGTTGTTTAAGTAGGGCTGAAGGGTCAATGTTGATGAGCTTATGGCAGGCAATCTTCGGGTTAATTCCTTCCGCATCTCTATGTCTCTAGCAAAAAAAGTCCAAGTTTTGATTGAGGAATTCTACAAGTTCGAATCGGAGTCGTTACCATAATTCATGTTCGATCAGGAGTTCTTTTCGCGATTTGTTTGAACTGACTTAAATCCTATCCAACTCTTCTACAAGTTGTGCTCTTTTATTATTGAGTTTGATACTTGTATCTAGTGAATCGAGGTCGAGTTCTGCCTAGTTAGCTACTTCATTCTGTGATGGGTTGAAATGTTCAGAATGTCTAGCAGCATAGTACATGATACAAAACATTTTTCTATAGCTTTCTTGTTGCCTTCGATCTCTCCAACTCCATAAGGGGTTGGGAATTTAATTGACTAGTGGTACATTGAAACAATCGCTCTTAAATCAAAGAGAAGAGTTTGTCATGTAATGGCATCATATGGTGAGGTGGAGTCCAATACAACGAATTCGACAACTTTTTCCCGATGGGAGATTTCTACGACCTCCATTGTGAGCTTGAATTTTCCCTTTAGTATCGTTAAAGCTCCATTCAATCCAAGAACTGGATTCGAGTATCATTGCAAAAAATGTAAAGGAATTCCCATCCACTTGAGGGTATTGACGTAAAGGATATTGAGGGAACTTTCTATGTCTACTAACCTTAGATATGTTCGCAGCGACGATGGGTAAGGCTACTACCAGAACACATAGATAAGGATGAGGGTCTTCCTCCATTTCATCAAAGGATAAATGATTATCTTTAGGTCTTTTACGGTGTTTTTCTGTGATGCCTATTTAGGTCAAGTCGGTCGAAATAGGTTTCTTTAGCTGATGTTCTTTAGATTGGTCGATCTGAATTATACTCCACCTGAAGTAGGAAATTTCATGTGATAGTGATAAATTGAAGTTTTTGTCTTTAGTTTGTGCAATATATGTCTTCTCAAAATTATATTAGTTGGACGGTGGGTCAACTACCACAAAACCAACAATTATTCTTCTTTGGTAGGGTATGTCTCCTAGTTCGACAATAAGGCGATCTTGCCTCAAGCGTCTAAAGTAAAACGTTACAGCCTTCAAGGTAAGGTATATCTTACTAAAATTTCCATTCGTTCCAATGTTTTGGAGCATAAAACATTGACAGAACACCCATTGTCTACGAGGGTCTATCGTATGCTGATTTTAATGACACTAATTCTCTCCAATCAGCATTTTGATNGTCTATCGTATGCTGATTTTAATGATACTAATTCTCTCCAATCAGCATTTTGATTTTTACCCTTAATTGAAGGGTTTCGTTCTAGTTGTCCTGGAAGTACGGGCTTGCGAGCTCGTTTGCTAATATGGCTGGGGTGGTTGGACTGGTGGCATTTATGAGTTGGAAGTCTCAACTCCAATATTTTATTCTATCCACTTTTGAATCTAAGTATATGCTAACACTAAAGCTATTAAAGAAGTTTTGTGGTTTAAATGTTTGCTTAATGAACTTGGTGCTTTAAGTGATAATGTGATAGTATACTCTAACAGTCAATTTGCCATCCATTTGTATA